>VZTJ01005975.1:624140-659140 GCA_013397795.1 Orthonyx spaldingii
AGATAAAAAACTCAGGAAAGCCCACAAGTGTTTCTGAAAAGACAAAGCCCTAAATGAATAAAGCATTATTCAGGGTGCATATTAAAGAATCCTGAAGAAAACAATTCCAAGTCACCTCCAGAGCAAGTTAAATCTCTGTATTGCCTCGGGCAGGCATCCTATGGAAAACCCATAATGAAGGGATGAGAGAACAAGGCTTGAAGGAGGCACAAGAGACTGGATCCAGCATCTCCCAGGAAACTTCAACACTTTCTGCCCAACTTAAATGTGTTTCATGATGCAACTTTCATAATGAACTTTTGGTACCCTGTGTGCACATGAGCATATTTCCAACCCAAGGGTTATAGTATAATTAATGTAATTAATATGCAGAAAACAAGGGTTTCTGTGTGAACTTGTATCTGATCATTTATGATATGTCAGATATGGCAAATGGTATAAAAATGCTGCTTTCTGCACATATCATTCCAGTGTTGGGATACTATTATTAGTATTATTATTATTATTGCTGTTGTTTTTATTATTATTACTACTACTATTACTATTATTATTATATCACACTGGCACACAAGTCTAAATAATTCTGTGATTCTGTGACTCTTTTCCTGGGGAGCCTCATCTTGCAATTGAGATGATGTGGAGAAGGCTGAGGGATCCCACCCACGTTGACAATGGCTCTGCATGGATACAAGACCTTGCTCACCTGGATTGATCACTGGATTAATTGGGCAGAAGGCAACAAAAATTATTGGTCTTCAGGAAAGCAGCTCTGGACTCCTCAGTGCTTCCAGCTTGTGATGCAGCAAATTCTTCCTGGAGTGCCCAAATTGGGTGGCAAAAAATCTGGGGGACAGCAGCAAATCTGGGGGACAACGGCATGAAATGCACTGGCTCTTTCCCCTCCTAGAGTTGAAAGAAAAATATTTAAGCTACTGAAACAATGGATGTTTAAAATTCTCTGATAAGCTAAGGAAATAAATATAATTCAATTTTTGGAAAGAGGGTAAATGAAGAATTAACTGACTTAGAAGAAGCAGCAGGAGTGGATCAGGTCTGAATTCATGAGCTTCAGCCTGATGTATCTCAACATAAAATAATACCAAACATGATAATCTCAAATTTTTTTACTGCAGTTATGTCTTTAAATGGCTTTTTTTTTGTCTTTATACACACTGATTCTCCTGCAGTAGACAGGAGACACAATTAAGAAATTACCACTCTCTGCCACAACAATTTGAAAGAGGGGAAACAAAGCTGAGGGGTGAGGGAACAAAATGAGGGCCCTGTTGTTATGGTGATGGTGACATTTCTGTCGGGCTGTCCGTGCTCCTGAGCAGCTGCACAGATGTGAACCAGGCCAGGCAGGGATGTGATGCTGCACAGCCCAAGAGGCATTTTACATTCCTTATCTGTGATATCAATGTCTGAGCCCAGCCAGAACTGCTGTCCCCTCAGCTCTGTTGGAATCCGTGCTCTCTCCAGTGCTCCTGATTTTTAATTTAATCTGGTTCTGAGCAAACACTTTTGCAATGAGGCAGCCAAAACCCTGAAATAAGAATAAAAATTCCCTTTGATGACCTTACCCCTGGTATCCACTGTAGTGCATCCTGCAATAACTTGAGTCCATCATTTCCACCTTTCTGCTTTCATTCCCACTCAAGACTTATATCTGGTCTCAATCCTTTTTCCTGGTTTTGTCCCATTAACCATTACACCCTGCCTGCATGCAGCTGCCTGGCCAGGGAATCACTGGGGTTCTGGTTAGATTCTGATGTCAGTATGGCAGGAGTGTGATCTTAGGGAGAACTAAGAGGAAAATGCCTGTTAAGCAATGGCACAGGTGGGGTTTGAAGTGGTGGATGTCCAGGTTGAAGGATGCACTGGAAGTATGAAGATAAGGCAGAGGAAGGAATCTCATTCTGAATTATTCCCTTCCACCAGCATTTGCTGGGAGATGTTTGAGCAGCTTGCACAAAGCCAGCAAGAACAAAGAGGATTTGAGTTTTTGGCTGAAGGCACTGAGGTACAGAACAGCCCAGCAGCTTTGAACAGGCCCCAGATTAAGCTGCAATTAAAATGTTCTGAGAAGATTCTTTTCAGGTTTCTGCCTGAAGACTGGGCTGGTGGGCAGCCCACGAGTCAAAAGCCCCCAGAGCTGAGTAAGTGGCTGTATCTTCTTGCTCCTCACGTGTGCCACAGACAGGAGGGATTCCAGGTGACCACTGACAACACCAGGCTCCAGGAGATCTGGCATTTCAAGGTTTTCCTTCAGCCAGGGGCTGTTGTGTGGGTTGTTTTGCCTGACTCCTCCTTTCCTCATCACTTCGCATCCTCCGCGTGGATCCAGCAGAGAGTCTCAGTGGAGGAACAGTTCAACGAGGCAACTTGTTCATGTAAAGTTCTTAAAAAGGCAAAGAACAGCCCAGGCCTGGCACTATGGCTGCTGTGGATTAATATTTAAGGCTCATCTCCCTCCTTGCAGCCTGTCATGCTGTCACCTGCATCACCATCCTCATCAGAACCCTCTTTCAATCTCCCTGCCACCGCTGACACTCCGCTCCATCAGGGCAGTGCTGGGCAGGATGAGCTGTGTGCAGGATGTCCCCAGGCTGGAGGGCTGCCCAGGGCTGCAGGGATGAGCCCAGGCTGGCCAGGGCTGCAGGGATGTCCCTCAGGTTGGCCAGGGCTGCAGGGATGTCCCTCAGGCTGGTCAGGACTGCAGGGATGTCCCTCAGGTTGGCCAGGGCTGCAGGGATGAGCCCAGGCTGGCCAGGACTGCAGGGATGTCCCTCAGGCTGGTCAGGACTGCAGGGATGTCCCTCAGGTTGGCCAGAGCTGCAGGGATGTGCCCCTGCCCCTGAGCAGCTCCAAGGTGGCACATGGACAGCCCTGACCAGCCCTGACACAAACCCAGCCAGAGGTCGAGCACCTGAGAGGACGTTTGTGGGTTCTGGGCGTGCTCACCCAGGTTTGTCAGGATTTTGTCACATTTTTGCTCCTCCAGCTGACCCCAAACCTCACTGCACTGGGATCCACCTCCCCACCAGTCCTGGGTTTGCTTGTGGTTGGGGCTGTGCCATTCCAAACACAGAACTGGAGTTCTCTGGCGAGAGGTCAGACAGAAAATGGTGCTGGTGTAGGATAGAGTCCCTTCCATCCCAATCCCAGAGTTGTGTTCAGCCAGAGGAATTTGACTTTTAGATCTACAGGATAGAGGAAGCCCATGAAAAGCTTTGGTTAAATTCTGGAAGCCCTTTACTCTGGACTCAGGACTTGCCAGAACATGGAGTAAAAACAACTCTCATTTTCCTGATTTCAGCTCCTGGTACAAAGGATCTGAATGTGTGTGTGTGAGAGAGAAAGAGTGAAATCTGACAGTCTAAGGATGATGTAATTCAAGTATTTCAGCAAAACGGAAGAGAATTACTTTTCCTATTATCTTCTAAAAGTTATTGAAAATGATGTGAAATATGTGCTCCAGGAAAAAAAAAAGTGAAGTTTTTTTTTTTTTTAAATGCAATTTCTTTGGCAGTTTATTCATTCGTTATTCATTCACTCTCTCTCACGTTGCGAAGGCTTTCTATTATGAAACATTCTGTGAAAAAAATGAACAAAAAAAAAAAGTATACTACTTCTTTAAAATATATTGCAAGAATCCTCATTTCCAGATTTTTATTGCAGCACTAGCTGGTATTCTTGCATGCAGTTTTGTAATTTATTCTGAACATTCCACTTAAACCTTTTTTCAATAGCATGATTTTATTAGAGTCAGCTCACTGGACTTTCCCAAAAAGGTATTTAAGATCAAATAAAACCAGTGCTTGGAAAAATATCATTACAATATGAAAGCAGTTACAAAAACATTAGTACTGCAAAGTTTTATTTCAAATGGCTGAGCCTGCTGTACCCCAGGTTATTGCACTTCTACTTCCTCAGACACATTCACTGGAAAAATGGGGAAAACTGTCATCTTAGCAGTTTTTACCTGTTTCTCAAAAAAAGCACCCAATTTATAGGGAGGCAGCAATTTTTTTTTCAGCACCAGCATTAACAAGAACAGCAAAGTGTCCTTTGTTCCTGCATTCCTTGGCCTGGCAGGGGATGGTTCTCCTGTAGCCCTGGCAGGAGATGGACTCCAGGGAGCTCAGTGAGTCCCCAGAGTGGATTTGGGTGCTGCAGTGACAGGGAAGGGTGGCTTGGGAAGGAGGGCAGGGAAAATATTTCCCTTTTCCAGTTGTTATTTTCAGCTCAGAATCACAGACTGGTTTGGGTAGGAAGGGACCTTGAGGATCAACTCATTCCAGTCCCCTTCCCCCAGCCCAGAAAGAGATCAGAAAGGAGATATTTGGCAGCTGGCACTGGTGGAACTGGAGTTCAGCCTGGTCCTCGTTTGGTATCTTTGAATTTCACTGGATGCATTTCAAAATTGGTCTTCTCAGGGGTGTTTGTGCTTGTAAGAGCCCTTTTAAAAATTGGTGGATTAAAAAAATCCTTAAATTCAGCTAAATTTAAATCTACTTTAGAGTATAAATGAAAATGAATAAATAACATAAAGGAAGTCTTGCTTGCTGTATCACCAGATTCTGTGACACAGCATTATATTTTCTCTTCTTTGTATTTAACACTCCTATTTATTTTATGGGGCAAATCTGAGGGCAAAGGAGTTTTTTGAAGAGCACCCCTTATCCCCCCCTTTCCCAACCCTCTTCTGGGCTAATTTTTCCCAAGAAATACGTGGAGCAAAGCAGCACCAACACACTTAAGTTTGAAGATTTGGTGCTCTGTGTGGACTTTTAAATCCCCTTGTAAAACCACAAGTTACTGTTCATATTACTTTTCTAAGTAGAAATATGCTTAAAAAGTAAAGTCTTTATTGCTTCTTAAAAGGCGTAGTGCTCTGTGATAAATTCTCGTATTTTGACTGTTAATATGTTTGAATGAAAATTATTTATACATTTTGGTGAGGTTGAATGGTTTTCATTTGATTGCTGCCTCTGGAAATGAAAGCAGAGTAGCAGGAAATTTACATGTCATGCTGTGATGTATATCCAGATTATGAGATGATTGTGCAGCAGATGAACACCAAGTAAAATCATTTGCATCAAACTGTGACAACTGCAATTCCTGACAAGGCCTCTTAGTTTTTTGGGCTATTATCATTGTACAAGAATATAATCTATTGACAGCAGGGCTGTTTAATACATTTAAAGGCAGACAGTGGAAGAAATCTTAACTGTTTTCATTCACCACTGCACAAGGGTGCGGATCAAAAGTGAATTATATTTAAAAATATGCATGTATGGTGATAAGATGCATGACATTCATCAACCTGTTTAGTCATGGTTAAGCTGTGATGGTGAAATCCAATATTACTGCCATATGTGGTCTGAAATAGAGACGTGAGACTGGAAATTATATTATTGCCCAGCAGCAGTGAATAAACAGGGGAAGAGATTCTTTCTCCATCTTTCTTAACCTTTCCTCTCGCATTAAATTCTGCCCTTTTGTACTTTTGGGGATGTATTTTGTCTTAACTGCAGCTAAGCCAATTGGAACTTTTTAACTCTCTGGGAGTTTTATTCCTTTTTCTGTGGTAAAAAACATCCCTGGTTGTTTTTTTTTTCTATAATAATTATAATAAAAATACTTACCTGTATCAGACTTCTGATATCAACTGGCTCTGGATTGGGGTCCAAATAAACTCTTTTTTATTAGAATGAAATAGTCTATGCCTTAATTCTCTCTTTCAACACCTTACTTAATTTAATTTTAAAGATCATACCTGCATTAGTGACATTTCTCACCTCCCAGAGCTCCCAGCAGGGTTGGGTGATGTGACCAAGGCATTGCTGGTGTGATGTGGAAGGAGTTTTTCTCCAGCCCCCTCAGCCCATATTCCCATGGGATTCCATTCCTGCCCTTCTGCACTTTCTGTGGATTCTGGAGTTCTTCATGGGACGTTGTAAGCTGTAAAAACGATGAGAAATAAAGAAAAAACAGTCAATAGTGATGGAAATGTAGTTTCCTACAGAAAATCAGGATATGTTCCCAATGATCTGCCCTGCCACCACGGAAATTCCATTGAAATTAACATTGTTTTTTCTTCACCAAACTCTCCAAATATACCTGGAATTCCACCTCCTGCACGGTGTTTAGGATAAGAAGGAAAAGGAGTCATTTTCCTGTGGATGGGAAGGTGAATCATTCCTGCTTCAATAAAAGGGGAACAAAATGTCTGACTGGGACAAGGAAATTTTACAGGTGTTCATTTTGGTGGTAGAAAAAACCAACATAAATGGTTATGGGCAACTGGATTTGTGTCATCCAAGAATAGAGAACTTTTGTCATGCACTATCAGACTTCTGCCCTCACCTAGAGAATGTTTTGTTACCAAAACAACCCCTATTTCCTTCCTGCTGGTTTTTCCCTGGAGGTGCTCACGTTGTTTCATTGGTGCTCAGGCAATTGGAATTTTCTGGTTTTACAACTACAGAACCTCCTTTTATAACAAGAAAGATGAAACTACCAAAAGATCTCTCATTACCAGTAAGAAGTGTGAAAAGCTGTTTGTGCACTGAAGCCGTTTGGGTGCCCCAAGCCTTGTGGCTCCAGTGTTCAGCCCACTTGGGTTCCACCCAGGTGAAATTTATTCATTTTTATTCCTGTTATTGATTCGTTTGAGACCAAAATTCAGCTCTGGGGGTCCAGATGGTCACACACAGAGCATGGAAAACCTCTGGGCTCCAAGAGATTTCGTTTTTCCCCTAAAAGCTGAGTTATTACCCCAATTCTCCCACTGGAGAAGAGGATGCCCCCAAGTCCCACCTTGGGATGACACTGACGTGGTTGGAGCAGCAAGGCTGGAGCTCCAGAACATTCCCATTCCAGGATGGAGGGTTCTCCCTGCTTTATTTTGCCACTGGACACATTTCTTTTGCCATTGCTGCCTCAATAGCTGAGCTCCACCCATTTGGGGGGTTTTCAAATGTCAGATACCAAATCCAGCCAGGTTTTACTGGATCCTCCTGACGCACCAGAGAAAACCTCCAGGTTAAAAAGTGCTCAGCTTTATGATGTCGTCCTTCCTGGAGCTGAGGAGCAGCTGTTGCTGCATAACAGCTCTGAGCGTGATGAACATCTTGGGAGAAGGGGTCATTTAAAAAAAAAAAAAAAAAATTTAAAAAAAATGTAACTCTTCTGGCAGGAAATCTGGCCACTCACTTCATGTGACATGTGTAACAGAGTGTGAGAGTTTTTTGGGGACTGCACCATGCAAAGTAAAACCAAGCTGGTAATAAGCAACTTGGCATTTATTCTTTATGTAGGAATATTTGTTCCTCAAAGTCAGACTATGTGGAATATTAGCATTTGAATAAATTATTCAAGACTTTCTAGAGAACGCAAGGGGAAAAAATCTTTTCAGCATTATAACATGACAATCTACAGGGCAGTAGAAAAAGAAGGCTGTCATTTTTTCTTCAATTACAAAAGGCAAATATTTATTATTTATAAGTATTCGCCTTGTATAGGCTTAAATGTTATTTATGAACCTGTTGCATAGTGATTTTCAATGTAACTCATTATTTTTAGCCTTAGGGTGTTGTAAAGGAGCATGGATATATTTAATGACACTCTGCTAGTCAGCGCAATTACACTGTAATCATTATGTAAAATGTGCTATTAATTAAACCAATTTCTAGTTAGAACATTCTCTTCTGCAGGGCTTAATCTTAATCTCTGGCAATCTTTCTCTCTGTTTTTCACCCATTAATTATATGATTACTTTTTAAGTTACATGTGATAAAATATGTTTTTATTTTTAAGCTTAATCTGCTTAATTATTTGTATTTATCAAGCCATTTGCCTGAATTATTGAAAAGGCTTTATTTGCCAAACAAAAGGAAAGAGAAAGGAAACAGAAGATCAGGCAGTTATCTGGGAGTCAACAGTGGCTTGATGGTTGAGAATTGCTTCTGATCTTCTCCGTGGATGTTCTAGGGCTGGATTTAATTTCAGTTCAGAAATATCTCTTCAGTCTTCTCCCTTTATCCCAATTACCACACAGAAATCTACACTTATTTTTAAATGCTTCATTTATACACAGAGGCAAATCTCCATATTTCCCCCCACTGCAGTGGCTCCTTATTTAGTAAAATGTAGTTAAACTAAAACATTGCTCAGTCTAAACGGAGTCGACATGAACACCAACCAAATAATCATTATTATTATGGCATTGCGGTGTTTTCCAGCTGCAAATTAATACTGTTAACAATTGCAGTTCAAATAATTGCATCTAAATGTCTACTTCACTTTAGAAAAGGAAAGAATCCCCTCGTTTTTAAGTCATCCTTGCTCTGCTCTGCAATGACCCCTTGTGGAAAAAGCACTTGAAAAGAGGAGGAATCGGCTCTAAAATCTCTGAATATTCCCTGGAAATTCAATGGTTTGTTCTTGCCAAGCCTGATGGTTTATTATTATAGACTAATAAACCTGGAAGGCGTTGGGTAATTTATTTTCTGAATTCCCAGGCTTTTGGGAGATCTTCATTTCAGGGTCTCCACATCAGGGTGTCCCTTGCAGCTCGTCCTCGATCCGTGATGTCCAACCCCACCTGGCCACGGTGCTGTGCTGGCACAGTTCCCCAGCCACTTCTTAAGGTTTAGCAGGTTGTGGCAGAGCCTCTTGAATATAAATTTCTTTCTCCTCCGAAGTATGAGTAGAGGATATCATCGATTCCCTGAAATCCTCTTGCATTTTCCAAGAAAGATTCAAGACTAAAGCACCATTTCTGCAGCCTGAGCTCATCAGATGGCTGAATCCAGCTTTCACCTGGGCTTGCTTTGTGTCCTCCCACTGACAGCTCCTGCCCAGGGCCCTTCAGGACAGGGCTGTGAGTCTGTCCCAACCTCAACCTCAGAGGGAGCCAAGGACCTGAGCAGGACTGAAGTGACTTTACCCAGCAGCAACATTCGCTCCTGGGACACAGCACAGAGGAGGGAAGGGCGTGCTGGGAGCTCAGGTTCCTCTTGGCCACCCTGAAGGTAGGTCCTGACCTGCTCTGGTTGGATGTTTGAACATCTCCAAAGGTTCATCAGCCAGGGAAAAAAGGGAGTCTTCACTCAGATCAAGAATTCATTCTTCTGGTCAGTGCTGCCATTGCTGCTGTAATGACACTTTCTCTACCACTGCCATTCTTGGAGATGTGTTTGGAGATGGGGTTTGTGCTACAAGTCAATAATCAGAGAAAAAACCCAACTGCCATGGGACTGAACCATCCCCAGAGCAAGGAAAGAACTCGTCCTCGTCCGAGGAACTGGAACTGCTGCTGTACTTCTGCTCCCACTCAGAAACTTCAAGTTAAGATCAACAAACCCTTTCAGCCTCACTTAGAGGAGCCCAGGACAGGCAATCACCCCTGCCTGCCACGTCCTTGCTGCTCAATATCCTCAAATGCTGTTTTGTCCAGGGAGGTGGCAGCTGCAGGGGAAGGCAGCCAGAGAAAACCAGGACTGGAAGGTGGAAAGAGGAGCTCAGGTACCAAAGCTCCCACTCTGGAATATTTCTGATGCTCCCTAACAAACCAAAGATGTGCTGTGCCCTCCAAGACTGCCCACCCCAGTTTGCTGCCTTCCCTGGCACAGTTCCAGCAGTTTTGGGGAATATTTCCCTCACTTGTTCCACCCCAACAGCCCCATCTCAGCCAGAGCAGACTCCTGGGGCTGCTCAGACAGGTCCCCATGGACAGTTCGGTGGGTTTGCTGTTTTTATGGAACTCCAGCACCAACTGGAAATCCCTGCAAGCCCCATTACAGCATTCACTGGTTTCTCAGGGTTGCCTGAGGTGACAAAAGCAGCTGGAAGGGGGAGGAGGGCTCAGTCCCAACCTGCCTTGTGACAGCCACAGGACAGCACCTCTCCAAACCTGCCCCGTGACAAGGCCATGGAGTCCACCACGGAAAAGCAGGAGTTGGGGCTCTGGGGCACGGTGCGTTCCCACTGCCCATCTCCCCAGCACAAACCTGCCCTGCCCAGTCTCACCTCACACAAATACACACTTGAGTGGGAAAACACATGAGAATAATGTCTGCAGATACGAAACAGGAGAGGGATCATGGGGTGGGGTGTCTGGGATCCCACTTTACCCTTTAAGTTGTTATCCCCCTGTGCTCAGGGTGCAAAAAACACCCAGTGGAGCATGAAAATTCTTAGTTAATTCTCCTTTCCCCATTTCTAACTTTCTTTTGAGGCTGCTCTTTGCTGGGTGAGCCCAGCCTTGTCTCCAGGGGAGCCCTGAGCTCACGGATCTGGCTGCAGGTACCTTGCAAAGAATCCCCAGCACACAGTTCCCTGCAACTCTATTTTTAATATACACTGCTGACCCTAATGATGGTCTATTGAGATGAGGGCAAGGAATGTCTGATCAAGTGGAGATTAATTTTTGACTGTGCTGTCTGGAAATGCATGAAAATGCACTCCTTTTTCTATTTAGACTCACAGGATGCTTTGATTGATTGACTAGTTTACAAATGAAGGTGATAAAATTAGGTTGAAGACCACATACATTTCTTAAAATGAGTCTGGCTGGTCGTGGAGACAATGAGGTTTGGACAGATTGTATTGCTGGTTTAGGCAATCTTCTGAACATGTCAAGATTTATAGACCTGTACTGTAATGTTACAATTGCAGCTCACTGATATAGGTTTCTTTGCAAATTCTTTCCCATTTTATTTGAAAAAGGCCATTAGAGAGTTATAGACTATTGAAAAAGCTTTTTCTTTGCTAACCCTTAATAAACTCTTCCAAACAAGGACTACTGCATTTTTGTATTAAATTTAGACCAAAATCTATAAAACATGTTCTCCCAGGTTTGGATAATTTGATTATTATTATCTAAATGGAGTTATGGTTCCTATTGGCTTGCAGGAGCACACACAGTAAATAAAAGGTAAGTTAAGGTTTGTACAAGATCTTAGGACACTGAGGATTTTTCACTCATCGTTTGGATTACTGGATTTTGGGAATGGGAAGTATATTTCCCTGGGCTGAGAAATTATAAAAAATAAAATCCTCATAATATAGTGCTGAAATTAATGTTGCATTGAGCTAGAAACAAATCACTATTAATATTTCTTTCTTCTTATTGTTGCACAAAAACCTGCAGAAGCCTCGGGATTTTCTTAATAAAACAGACAAGGTTTACCAAACAAATGAAAACAGACGACAACGGGTTTCATGCAAAATTAAAAACCATGATGACATTAAAAATCATTACAAGAGAAGAGCAATAGATAAGATATCAAAGCTCTTTATGAATTAATAATAAATTCTATTTTATACATTTTGCCATCAGACTAATGTTATCCAAGAAGTTTGTCAGTGGAGTTCTAGAGAGGAGGCCTGGGTACATTTTAATGTGAGCTCCCAGATTTTGTTTTTTTGATTTTCCACCTGAAAAGCCACCAAAATGTGATGTGTCCATTTGTTTGAAATAGTTGAGGATAATACACAGCTCTCAGGACAATGATAAACATCCTAAATACAGAGCTCAGCATGTCCTGTCCATGGAGGAGAGGGGTGAGAATGTCCCAACATGGAACAAGCCTGGCTCCCTTTCCTGCTGGGGAGCTGGGTGTGAATTGTGGGAGCAGCAGAAGCCTCAAGGGAAGTGCTGGATGCCACCACAACCCATCGGGCAGATGGAAGAGGCTCCTTTAATGAAAGCCCTGTGGGAGCATCTCCTCCTCCCACGGAAACTGAGGGGTGGGAGCACCAAACACTCCCCGAGCCTCCCTCCTTCCCTGGGCTGCCAAAAATGTGTCCTTTGTAGGGTACAGCATAAAAACCCAACCCCAGCTGCCTGGGGGCAGCTCCTTCCTCACCCAACACCACCTCACTCCCAGCTTTGGCAGAGCTCCTGTTTCTCCACCTCCCTGGGATCTGCCAGGGGCAGGATTTTCCCTGAATTAATTTACCTGTGCCTTCAGGGAGGATTCACCTTCCCCCAGCCCAAGCACAGCACCCCTGCCTTCAAAGCTCAGCCTTAAAACCCAGCTCTGACAGGGATTTGGGAAGGAGGAGAGGACACAGGTCAGGATAAAGATGAGGTCACATCCCTGCACAGCCCCACGGGCTGGGCTGCTCTGCCTGCAGGGGTAGGTTTGGATTCTCAGTTATCCAGTGAAGGGCTGCGAGGGGAGGAGTGGTCAGAGATGTGCCTGGGAAGTTCACAGCTCCAGAAAATTCCTCACTCAACACTTGGAAGTTGACAGCTGCTGCTTCTCCATCATCCCCAGCTTGCAGCCAGCCCTCCACAGCTCGCGGGACAGTGCTCTGGGATTCTGTTTCAAACCATCAGTGTGTGGTTTCTCTTTCTCTAAAAGAATTTTGCTATGAGAAGAAACCAATAAATGCATTAAGTCTGCAATCACCTGGTTATTAAGACCCAGTGAGTGTGTGGGTTGTTTTTCTGTAGGGCTCTGACAGCGTCTATAAGGGTTATCAGAAGTGGGGGTTTCTCAGTCTGGTCAACTGACCACACTTTGCACCTTGCTGGTGATTTTTAATGTAAATTAAACCCTGTACACTGAGGAAAAAGCAGCGTTAAGCAACAGAACAAATACCTCTAGAATCTAATGCTAAACTTCTGATCAAAGATGAGCTAATTTTCTGTTCTTTGCTTAAAAAAAAAAATAGATTGCCTATTAAAAACCCAGCATTAAAGCAGAGGAAAAGCAAAGTTAGCAAATCAGAAAGGACTTTGATATTCCTGGCTGAGCCATGGTTACTTCACTCTATCTATCCTAATGCACTTCAAGGCAGGTTTGTTCTCCTCACCACCCACCGTAATGGGAGCGACTCCTGTAACAGCTCTAAATGTTTTCTAGGAATGTCTGAAACCTTCCACCAGAGGTATTTAAAGCTTTAGCTATGTTTGAAATACAGCTATTTTTCAATCTCTCGAGCCAGCCAATCCCGGGGCCTGTGAGTGTCCAAGTGCCTGCCATCTTCCTGTGATTGTCACTGGAAATAGACTGATGGATCACTTCCCTGTGTCACTGCTCCAGACTGGTGACAATCAGGGAAATGATTGTGTCTGCCTCTACACATATCTGTAATTGATTGCCTAAACCCTAAGACTCTCTTTCCCAGTTGATATGATGGAACATTGGACTGAAATCACTCTCGATGAGGAGGAGTCAGGACCATTTGTTATTTACTTCTTTCCTTGCGCCTTCCCTCTCCCCTGCTGGAATTGTCCCACAAGAACACATTATGGTAATCAGACAGAATGTATGTATAGGAATCAATCAAAGGCAGAGCCGTCACAAGAGTTATGACATTACAAAGTCTGTTTGTAACTTTTGATTTATGGAAGATTTTCTGGTTTATAAATTGAGAGTGAGGCATGTTGGGATGGCTTAACCCTTGGACTCCTCGGTGAGGATGAAAAAGCAGGGGAAAAGGAATTAACTCAGGATGGGCAGAGCAAGTCTCCCCTTACCCATAAACACTCGATTACAAAAATGAGACTAATGATATTTGCTTTGGATTTCCAGCTTGCAATGTTTTTGTAGGAAAAAAAAAAGGTTTTATAGGAAAATAAATAAATACACATCATACTAGAATCCTTTCTAGGCGCAGGCAAGGAGCCTGCTCTCACCACACATATGTTTAATTCTTGTGCTGTGGCACCAGCAGCCGTCCATCCCCGCTCCCCAAAACATCTGCTTAACTTCAGCTCTGGGCCTGCAGCTACTGCAACCCAGCGGGCTTTAAGCACACACTTATCCTCAGCCTTGAGGAGCTTTGCTAACGCTGGTGAACTTAAACATCTGCTTGCTGTCACTTTGCTTTTCACCTCTGCACGGGCCCACAGCCGCCAGGCCTGAGGCCTGGTTCTGAAACCATCCTCAGCTACACGGACAGAAAAGAGGCACCAAATCAAGTTAAAGATGGGATGGGGCCTAAATATAGCAAAACATGTCAAATTAATGCTACAAAAGGTGTGGGAAAGATATATCCAACAGCTTAAGTGGTTGTTTACATCTCAGGAGATGTGTTTGTGAATGAGCGGCTCAGGGTACACAAGAAATATATTTTTATATATACTTCAATTTTGCATCTATTTCATTTCTTCTCCAGTCTGAATACCTGCATTACCCTTTTGATATTTTAAATATATTATTTTGGGGTCTAAAAGTGCATTTGGAAACTCTCATCCCCTACCACATCCCTTTCTGCCACTAACCCTTCCTCTCTCAGGACCTCCCACATCACCTCATTTCTACTTGGATTCACCCCTCTGTTTTGATTTAATTTCTGCTTTGATGCTGTTGTTTTGCGGGGAGAAAATTGTTTTTCTATGACATTTTGCTAGACTGCATCCTGCTAAAGCAGGCTGTGTTAAATAGCTGCTCTGTTCTAGGTGGGAATGGATTCCAGCAGGGATTCTACAGCTTCTGATCGTGTCTGTGCAAAGGTCCAGATCCCCAGGAATGTGAGAAATGGATGTGCTGGTCAGAGATTGAACAACTTGGGTCTAGTTCAGATCCAAAACTGCATTCTACCTTAATGGAAAACATTCTAGAAGTTGTTTTTTGGATCCTTTTCTTGGTGAGATGGATCCAAAACACAGGAAAACCTAAGGCTGGAAATACGAGCTGGATGCCCATCATTTTTTATGGGAGACATTGCAGCTTTTACCCCTTCAAATGTTTGGAGGCCAAACGGGCAGAGCCCAGAGCAGCAGCAGCTCCACTCTTGGGAAAGGCTTTGGGAAGTCTTTAGGGGAAAACACAGAGGTGAATCACCAGGGTGAAGCCACATCGCACTGAATTCCAAAGACAAACTTGGAGCTCCTTCATGGGAGTCAGTGGGATTAGGATTTTATTTTGTTATTTATTGTGGCAACAGCTTGGGAGTTTTGGTCAAGGAGCAGAGCCTGCTGTGCTGAGAGAGGGAGGAAACCCTGCACAAAGAGGCTCTTCAAAGACAATCCCAAAACCTCTGGGTTGCAATGTCACGACTCCAGCTTCAAAAGTCACCCCTAAGAGCAGAATTCAGCTCCTCACACACTCCAAAACTTGCATCATTTTCAAATATTTACCTGCTAATCTTCACTGTGTGATATATTTAGCCATTCTGCTGACAGCTGTACTCATTTCACTGGCTAATGGCTAGAAGAAATCAGGTTTTCTGTTTAATAGCACAGCAGTCCTTCTCTGCTTTATCTCCTCCTTCAGCGTCAGACTGAAAGCTAATCAGGCTGCAGATCCCACTGGGCACACTCTGTGTTTTTTTAATACATTAGGAAACCTCTATCACTATCACTGGAAAACTTAAAAAACCATTTAAAAACAAAAAAAAAGAGGAATAAATGAAAATGTTATGAACCTGGAAATGTTAATTAAGCCGTTTCCAAAGAAAAGGCTTTTGATTCAGAATAAAATGCCATGTCACTTATTAAGAGTTAACGTTTTTCCCCTCAAAAAAAAAAAAGGTTCAACAAAGAATTCAGAATCATTAAAAAATTTAAGCAATATGAATGGATGCTATGAAGTTCTGCTGGAAACTGTTACAGGCAAGCTAAGTGTCAAATAAAGGCCTGGCAGAATATTTTAATTGATGTCCCTGTGTCAGGATCTCACCTTTGATCTTTTATAGGCCGCTCCCACCCTCATGGACAATGCAACAGAGAATAATTCAACTTCCATATCATTATCATTATTTTTATCTTTCGTAGAGGGTCCTTCTCCTGTTTGCTCTGATAATTCACACACAAAAAACGCCTGCACACCCCTCCCTGGCAGAGTGGATCAGGGAGAACCAGTGATTCAGCAAATCTTGGGTGGGAGCCTCCTATCAATGAGTGCCACGTCCTCACACCAGGCTGGGGAACACTGAAAAATGGGCCCCTTGTCCAAATAAAGTAAAATAAAATAAAATAAAATAAAATAAAATAAAATAAAACACAATACAATACAATACAATAAAATAAAATAAAATAAAATAAAAAAAAAAGGTCGGAAAAACAATCATATAATCAGCAAACAAAACTGCAGCATCAGAATAATCTGCTCAGTGCAGGTGTGGCATTGTCAGAGTATCAACCAGAATATTTTCCTCTTCCACAGCCTGTGATCAGGGCACTGTTACAACCTATGGAAGAGAGGAGCTGCTCTCTGTGATATTTCATTTTTTTGGTTAGCTTGGGGTAGTAATGAACAAGTCACAGCCAAGTGAATTAATCTCCCTGGCTCTCCAGAAATGAAACTTCATGTACAGCAATTTGGCTTTCATTGCTTTTTCACTGTGCCCTTTCTCTAAGATTCTTCATAAAAAAGTAAAATGAAATTAAAACCGGTGGAAAGCGTGTTTTAACCGCTCCGAAAATGCTCGTAGATTTTCCATTAGGCACACACACACATTCCAGCAGCATGGAGAATTAGGAGGCTGTGGTAAGCACACTGCACGTGGTTCAGAGTTTTCAGAACAGGTCCTGTGGGTTAAATGAACCTCCCTGGGTGTGGGGTCCGTGGCAAGCTGGCGTTTATGGCAACAGCAGCAGGAGCAGCCAGAATTCATCTCAGCACCAGGAAATGCCCAGGAGGAGCAACCAACAGTGACTCCTGATCCCCTGACCACATCTGAGACACTTCCAAAGCCCTAAAGACTTTTGCTTCTTATGCCCAACCTCTTGCTTGGTATTTCTGTGATTGTTTTTAATTTCAATTTCATTCCTTACTCTGCTGTTTCCTGGAATATTTAATTGCTCCCCACTCAACAGCTCATTTACGCCCCCACTCACCTGTGAGCAGGTGAATTGTCCTGTTAAGCACAGACTAAATTCCAGTTGCTTGAATGTACGTTGATTGAAGCCCTGATCACCACAGAATAGGAAACGTATATTTTAATAGTCAGTTAGATCAATTAATCCTCATTAAACCAGTTGGTGCTTCATCAACATAAACCAAATATAATAAATCTCTCCAGAGCCTCACTGTATATTGAGTAGATGCCAATTAATTAAAAGTGTGGTATTAGCAGTTTACCAATGATGGCATAAATATGTGTCTATTACATCACTGTTAATCTCTGTAAATATGTTTTTAATAAGCTCGTGGTATTTAGTCAGCATACAATAACTGTCTCATTAAGCTTAAATTAAATGCATGGTTAAGCATATTAAAAACACTTAATTTAAAACGTTGCCAACATCCTTCATATCAGTTTTCAACGTGGTTATGGTTTCTCAGGATTTTAGGGAATCTGGCAAAATTGGTGACCCTGTGACTTTCTCCTCAATATTTGTTAAGAGTCTGAGTTTTTTAATGCTATAATTTTATAAATATGGAATCACTCAATGCATGTAAAGGAGACCGGGTTTTATTAAAAGATAAGAATGCTCATGTGGCAAAGCTCGGAGCAGATAAAATGTTTTTCAAAAAAATAAAATAGAGACTTTAATAATAAAAAAAAAAAAGGAGAAAGGCCTCTGTTGGAATAACAATAAAGAGAATGTTGCTGTCCATGCTTTTTCATTTCTGGATAGCTGGAGACATGAGTATATTTGTCTATGGCTCGTGCATTGCTGTTCCCAGAAAGGAGAGGGGATTTCCAGCCCTGGTGCTGCCCCAGCTCCCAGCATGGCCCCGATGGATCCGTCGGGAGCCGCGGCCACGCACAGAACGTGGGACCACAAGCATTGGGGTTTGTGCACCCAGCAAAGCAATGGCCAGGCAGGGACAGCCACAGCTGAAGCTTTACTGCTCTCTGAGTTCTCTCCTGGGTTCCCTCAGTAGCTGATTATACCACAGAAGTTATTTAAAACACACATTAAACACCAGCTAAATCAAGAGTTCCCATGATTTTTTTTCGAAAGCAATGAAATTCAGGACAAACACTCTGCTATGCATGGAGATCACCACCTGGAGAGCAGAGCTCTTCATTTCACACCCTGTCTTTCCAAATGGAACTCGAATGAAGTCGTGTGTTTTATTCATTTTATTATTTCCTGGGCTATTTATATTGGCATTTAGAAAACATACGGCAGAAAATTCAAATTTACAGCAATGCTCTGCACTCCTGTACTGCCATCCATGGAATGAGCTCCAAAGGCTTTATGAACTTGGCTGCACTTAAGCCTTATATTCCACACTGGGCACTTCATAATAATGCAGGAATAAATAGCACCAGGTAAAATCCTCAGGGTGACTCTCAGAGGTGCGGAAAACGAGGATTGGGAAAGTTACAGCACCTTGTGTTAGGAAAGCTCTGTCAGTTTGGTGTTTCCAGTCAGCACCAGCAGAAGGTGCAGCACTTCTCAGCCCAGAAGATCAGGGCCCATAGGAGGTTTTCCCATGGTTTTGTGTGGTGTTTGTGAGAAGGGGAGATCTGGGATTTCAGCGTGTGGGCTTTCCCCCTGAGGACATCCTTGATGCTGACAAAGCTGGATGTCCATGGACTCCTCCTGCTGAAGAGATCGCCACAAAATCTGGGTGGAGTTTCTCACCCACAGCCTCTATTTGCTTTTCAGTTTTGAATTTGTAGCATTTCACCTTTTTCTTCACTGATACAGCATAAAATTGCAAAATCTGCTTCCCTGCCATGTGCTTCCTGTTCTCAGCTGAGGCTGCACTGACATGGTCTGCGAAGTTCATGAACCCCTGCAGAGCCTGAACAGACTTGGACTGATTCCTGCTCTATTACAGGAGTCTGAGCAAGCCAATTTTTCTGTGAGTTTAGTTTTCATTAATTGTGTACACCTCAGTCCAACTGAACCCAGCTGGATATTCTGGTCATTCCAACTGCACTGTGTCATTGTTCTTTAAACCAGCAAAACCAGTGTCTTTAAGGAGGGTGATGAAGTCAATGGGATTCTGGATGGACAGGCAGACAACTGGGAAAGAACAACTGGAGATGTGTGGCTTCTGACTAGGATCAGTTAATTCTGACAAATTGAGGTCATTTGTGTAGCACAGATTAAGGTTTCAGTTCAATACCAGAAAGTTGGACTTTTGCTCTTCATGACAAAATGTCAGAGAAGAAAGAAGAAAAATTATCAGGGAAGTACAGTCAAAACAGAAATGGAAAATGCCATAAAAAACCAGGAGATGGAATGTGTTGTGTTTGCCCCTCTTCAGCTCCATCACAGCCACTGCACTAAAATCCCTTGGCTTTGCCCTGGGAATTTCCCTGTTCAGGGATGTCACTGGTGCTCGGGGAAAGAAGAAAGATGAGTTTCAGTGTTGGGTCTGTGGCCTTGATTCCCACCCATTCCAGTGGATGAATTGGAGTCAGTGGATTCTCAGTTGCAGCAGCAGATTGGGCACATCCCTCTCAAATCCTTGTGTGTCTCTCAGTACCTGGAGGGGACATCCTGGTTTCCACAAACAGGATCAGCTCAGGGAAGCTGGGGGGAGGGAATGTCAGCAGCATTCCCACTTCTGTATGTATTATTTTTGCAAATCTGAGGTGCAAATTGTTTGTAGAATCTCAATTACACCCCTTATAATATTGTCATGTGCAATCAGCTCACTATGAAAACAGGGCTTTCAAAGGGTAAGAAAATCATTTGAACTTGTGATCTACAATGGATTTGAATATTCAGATAAGGTCACTGGTCAGAGCAGGGGTGACAGCTGTGGTCAATAAACAGGTTCAGTGAAACAAAATCTTTTTGTCTGTGTGGGAATAGCCTGGAGAAGAGAGGTCCTCAGGAGGGATCGGGGAGATTGAATTGAGCTGCGTCACCACTTTATTTGCAGGAGGCTCAGGGATGATGGAAGCCTTTGGTGTGGCCACCAGGCTGGGCTGCTGATCCTGCTGACAGTGTCACTGCCGTGCCACCAGGTCAGACGTTGTGCTGCGCTGTCTGCTGCGCAGCCATGCCTTGTTTGGCTTGCTGCTGATTGACTCTTGACAGGCTACAGGCGGCCTCGAACAAAGCCAACTACAACAAAAAAGACAAGTGCTTCTAACGTCCCCAGTTCCTGGGTGCTCTATGTGACATCTCTCTAAAGAGCCTGATAATCAGAAAAAGCTGAGACGTGGCTCCTGGCAGGCAGGGTCCTCTGTGTCATGGCTGAGCACCCAAAAATAGGGCACCTACTGATAATATTTTAACATCCTGGCTTTCCTTTCAACATCAGTGAAGAATCTTCCTCCTAATTAACTACAACCCAGAGCACTGCTGGAAATCCACTGGTGAGCACGAGCAGTACAGTTAAGATCACACTTAAGAAGCTAAGGATGATTAACCTTTGCCTAGGTTATAAAATGCCCCATTTACGAACTGTTGCTGCTGAATATATCAGCTGGATATCAATTGGATTATTGAGTGAGAAGTTATACTTGATGTTTGGGATGATGATATATGTATGGTTACAAACTGTTTATGAGAAGTGGGAAAGCCAATAAAAGATTAATGCAGATTTAAATGGATTTTCCCTCTTTGCCTTTTCCTGGGTTAATTCATGCATATGGAAGGCAGCTTTCATCCACCTTAGCAAGGTGCCACCTTTGGGCTTGCACTGAGAGATGTCCTGCTGCTGTTATCAATCAAATTACACTGGGCCCAAGTGCTGA
Organism: Orthonyx spaldingii; assembly: GCA_013397795.1. Lineage (NCBI taxonomy): Eukaryota > Metazoa > Chordata > Aves > Passeriformes > Orthonychidae > Orthonyx > Orthonyx spaldingii. Next base: position 644,727 of record VZTJ01005975.1, read on the forward strand.
CATTTAGTTTTTAATCTGCATTTCCACAATTCCTTTGTTTTTACAAGTTCAGGATAAACTTTCCCGAGAGCTACTGAGAACAGGTTTTCAACCTGAATTCAGCTTCCTCCACAGGCACTAATTAAAGACAGAATCCTTCGTTTTCTGAGGCCAAGTTGTAGCTTCAGCCTGTAAACCTTTGTTTCAGTGCAGCTTGAACAGACACATATTTACCTGCCAGAGGTGTTAGACTTCAGGCAACAGTCAAATTTCACTTTTGGGCTAAAAGTGCCATTTCAATGCACTGGGAGCTCAATCCTGACTGGAGGAGCTTGTGCAGTGTGAACTGCACTTGTGCTTCTCCTCACAACCTTTTTCTAGCTAGGGGAAGATCTCCTGTTTTGTGTTTGTCCCCAGGGACTCTATTTCATAGCAGAACCAATTCCCCCCCCAGTAAAAACAAAAACCAAAAATAACCAAACAAAACCGAGGATAATGATGGCACTGTGGTGCTCAGGAGAGGTTTCCACTTCTCCCAAAGTCCCAAAGGGAACGTGACTGAAAAGGGAAATTTTGGTTCAAACCCATCTCTGCTAATATGTACAGCCTTAAAGCCTAAAGACAAGACAGTCTTCTTTCAAATTTACAACAGCCTGTGTTTAAAAACCTGACAATCCCAAAATGGGCTCTCCATAAACTACAGTGGCACAATTCGTGCAGCTGTAATGTAGGTTGTGTCAGCATTTCCATTATACTCCACACTGCTATTTTTCAGGGGTTTAGATCTTGGCTATAAAAATCCACCTGGGCTCCAGAGTTGGCAAGTTGGAATTTCAGCAGGGGAATTAATTTTTTCAACTAAATTTGAAAAATACATTCCATTAGAGCTGTAGACAGCCCAGCTAAGCTGTGTGTGAGGATGCTCCTGTTTTCCACGGTTCCATTAATATTTTTCAAATCTCATCAGTATTTTTACCTCCTGTTTTACAGCTCAGTAAGTAGATTCATTTTGGCTGGAATGCCATCCCACCTCTGGAGTTTCACAGCTAAAATTATTCTGGTCCCATTCTACCTATATATATATATAAACATTTTTTTAAACTGGTTTTTTTGGTGTGTCCCTTATCCTGTTTCTAAGGATCCAGAGAACTGTCTGCCCTGTGCTTTCCTCAAAGCTGTCAGTCTCTGGAATTACACTATTTCCCATATTTTCCCATTTTTTGTCCCATTGTTTGCACACACAGACAGTAAAACTTCTCCCCATAACCTGTGGTTGTCAGATCACTCTGTGGATCTGCTAAAACCCGTTTTTTCCAGCACCTCTGGATTTGCTGCCATTTGTGTGCTTAATTGCAAGTTTTTGGGAGTCCTTGCCATTTTATTTTCCTGTAAGATTTCTGGAAAAGATTCCAAACCAAGACCCACACAAGCATCCTGTAGTAGTGCCATGTTATACCTATTGCACTTCCACACTGCAAGGGTGAGCCGGAGGCTAAAACCAGAAAACAAGGATCAGGAAACACAGATGAGGAAAAGTCTCAAACTCACTGATGACTTCAGGCAATGTGATGCCCAATGTGTGTTTTATTTATTTTCTAATGATGATCCTTAGATTTTGTGAAATTGCCATAACTCCAAGGATGGGGCAGTAGTTTTAGTTTTCCCCCTTTTAGTTTGCAGGGACTGGTTAAGATGAATCAGAAACACTAAAATCAGGATTCATAAATAACAAGCTATTAAATGTCATTATTAATATTTTTTTGTTTAATGATGCCCCTATTCCTCAGTGCTTGATCAGACATGGATGGAGTGAAACACAATGCAAATACACAGAATAAAGTTGTCCCTTTTGATAAAAAAGGCCACATTTCACAAGTAATCACAACTAGTGACCATTCACAGATTAATAATTTGGAAATATTCCTCAATTCCCAGGGGAATGTCCAAGCAGCCTCTTGGCAGAGCCGTGATCTTGATGCCTCACTACACTTCTAAATCCCAGCCTTCAATCTGAGAACAATGAAGATGCTCCAGCTCCTACCTTCCTTTAGATTAATATTTGTGCTTGATTTTGGCACTGCCACCGTTAGGATATTTCATTTAGATAAAGGATCTAAATCTACTTCTCCGTTCAGCAGCCCTCAGTAACTCCCTGCAGCGCTGCAGGTGTGGAAGTGAAGGATTACTCCGTGGAACTCCTGCTGCGAGGTCTCCACTGAGCCCTGGCACAATTAAATTTGCTGTGCAAGGTCAGGATTTTGTCTCCAAGGCTGCAAGAGACGAGTCAGCAGAAACTCTTCCAGGCTCTGCTGGCTGGCCATGGAGAACAGCAAGGGAAGTGCTCGGAATAATGAGCTCCTCAAAGCCCCTGATAGTTTATGTCTGATTCATCAGACAGTCAAAATGCAGCTCCACAGCCAAGGAACACATTTTTTTTGGAAGGGATCTACTCATAACCAGAGGAAGGACTGGTCTCCTGTGTGGCCACAGAGCTTTGGCGAGCGTGCTTGGGCTGCCCTCAGAACAGGCACCCTTCGGGGTGGGGTTTATTGAAATTGTTCCCAAATCACAGCCTCAGGTGTGCTTGTGCTGCTGGTCAGTGGGACCTTCTGTCCCTCAGTGCCACTCTGGATTTAGGTGAGTATTTCAAAGCTGAATTAACCCCTTGCTCAGCCTGCTCTCCTCACTTTGCTCCCACCTGGGCCTTTGGGGTTGCACACCACTTGTAACCAAAGGAAATCTACTCCTGATGTGCCCATCTTTCACCTTGAATTTCCAACCAAGACCACAAACTATGTAAATGAACACCCTTCTTCTGTCTCCTCTGCTGTCTATATAGATTTTCCAGCACCATAGCTATATTCCATAGAGCTGCATCTCCGTTCACTTGGAACGGATGGAAAAGCCTTTCCCATTAATGGGTTTCACTATGTTGGAGACTCACAGTGCAATAAAGCTGCATTTCTGTTACTCTAACAAAGTCTAAGGCAGAATTTACATAGAAGGGTGCTGGAAAAGCATTTGGATGATGGGAGAGGAGAAAGTTAGGCTGGACAGGATGGCAGCAGGGTATGAAAGTGATAAATAGAGAGTGGGAAGGCACAGGGAACATGGGCAGGTTATCACTGACAGTAGGGCAGGCAGCGGAGAAGAAATGAACGGGAGTTTTTACTGCATCCCAACTTTTCCAAAGTCTTTATACACAGGGCTGGACTGCAGGTGCTTTGTGTATTTCAGAAGATGCTGCAGGAAATAAATGGGTGGGAAAGGGCTGCATGGGGAGCTGGAAGCCAACCCACCCAGCTGGAGTGAGAAGGCAGAGGAGGAAAACAGGACAGGAATGCAAAGGCAGAGCTCAGTGGGACTGCTCCCACCTGGAGCTGCTCGCACAACCTTGTGTTCACAGCCAGGACAGCGGCAGGGATTTTTGACACTCAGGATCACTCAGTGCCTCCTCACTCCCCAGAGACCCCACATTAATGGGGTCAAGATGGTAACAAGGCCCTTTGCCACAACAACCTGCCCCACACAGAGGGATTCCTGCCTGGAAGAGTGTCCCTGCCATCAGTAAAGCTCTGCAAAAAGGGACACCAGTGGCTGCTGATGCCATGGAAACCAGGCAGGAGCAGGTGGGGTGGGCTGAGAAGTCCAAAGGTGCCACAGTGAGACCAGGGAAGTCACAGCCTTGCAAACAGCCCCTCTTTCTCATGACAGCAGGTGGTGAGAGGTCGTGGTGAAAGGCTCCCCTTGCCCTCGGAGCAGCCAAGGCGAGGAGCAGCAAAGATCTCAGAGCTGATCACACAGGCAACAGTTCCAGCAATGCTCTGGGTGATGGAAATCACTCCAGACAGGGGGTGAAAAGCAGCAGGTGGTGCTTGGGGCCATTCCTGCTGATCTGTGAGTGAAAGAGCAAAGTGCCCAGCACCACAGGTCTGTTGGTTCTCACCTGGAAAAAACACAACCTAAAAAACTCCAAGACAGACAACTTCAGTGAGTTTTAGAGGTTTTCTTCAGCCTAAAAAACAGGTGAATGAAGAATGAAGGGAAACATTGTTAACTTGGCACTTTTGCAAAGGATGTCTTTCCTAAAGCGAAAAACCCCAATTATTATTGCCAAGTGAATACTTCAAAAGTAGCAACTTGCTCATCATCTTGCACCATTTTGCTGTTCAGAGGTTGTTCAATGGAACTGGTGTCTGCATACAAACATAACCATTCCCCCTAATTTCTATCACCCATTGTCAGGTGATCAGTTTAGGCCAGCAGATCTTTTCTGTACAGGTACAATGATCTGGGATAACTCTACATCCTGATTGTCGATCTCTGCCACTCCAGAGCCTTCTATGGCAAAGGAGGCTTCCTTGGAAAGCAGGCACGGAGAGCCTGGGCCCGCGCTGCACCCAGCTGCCAGTGCCAGCCAGGAGCTCCCAGAATGTGCAAAGCACCTCCAAAGGGCACTGCTGGCATTTCAGGGCTGTTCAGAGTGTCCATAAAGTGACTGTGCAGCTAACATGTCCCTGGTGGAAGCCAGGCCCTGCTCTGCTGCAGTCACGGCTCTCACGCCGCTCTGCGATCACCGGGATCTGCTGACAGCACCCCTGCAACATTCTCCCTGCTGCCAGCACAGCTGCAAGGTGTCACTCCATCCTCCTTGCTCCTGTTTTTCCCTTTTTAAAGGTTTTTACAGTTTTTTGGTTGTTTTTTTTAATTAGCCAACACTGTGTGGAAAAGCCGTGGTGCTTCTTCCACCCTTGCACAGAAATGGGTTCAACAGGCCCAGGTTAGAGGCTGAATTTCCCTGAAGTCTCAGGTGTTCCTACACTGGGGGCAGCCTCTCCAATTCCCAACAGCTGTTTCCTGCTGCCTCTGGCTCTTCCCACATGGGAATACGGCCTGGTTTCCATGCTTCTCTCCTAGGGAATATTCATTTCACAGAAGACTCATGCAGCTTGGTGTTAGGCCAGGAACACTGGTCAGAAATTGCAGCTCAAGGATTCCTGTTATTTTACAGCATTTTCTTTCTCCCTGTAACACAAGTGGATGTTGGAGCCAGCGGCAGCAGAGACCATCATCTACCACATTTGTCACCAGGCTTGATAGATAGTATTCCCAAGCCAATGCCATAAATGCTGTTTGGAAATTGCAAAGCCAGGCTGCTGCTGCTGCTGGTCTGGCCAAAAAGAATTAATTTATAATCATGAATATAAATTTCATAGATAGTATTATTGTCATTCTGCTTTTGAGTTATAGGACATATGGGGAGTGGCTTGTGGAGCAGAAGCAGTGTCACCATAATTCAGTGTAATTCCGTTGACGATCGTTCGATCCATCACGCAGCCATAAATCAATCAATTCCCTGCATTAAAGGGACAGACCTCACCTCTCAGAAGTTGGGGGAGAAGGAGGAGGGTCCAGGTGTTCCTGGTTATGCTGACTAAGGCTGGGTTTGTGGCAGAAATCAGCTCCACTCCATGGAAGGATTTGCACTCTCATCAGCTGGATGATGTTTTCCCATGTGACTCCACGCACGTATTTTAAAAAATCCCACATCATTCATCCAGATCCGTCTTCCCTCTCCCTGCCCTCTGCTGCACATTAAATTACTGGACTTCCGAAATGAATGATAGTTGACAAACTACAGTAAACTTCCTGTCGTGACTGAAATGACATTAATTCAGCCAGAGCCCAATTATTCAAAGGTCTCTGAAATGCCATGAATTAGGGAGCAGATCTTTTCCATTAATGTGTCCCAGTCCCTCCCAAAGGCTACTGGCCTCGGGGAAAAATAAAAGAGAGCAGAGCCTCAGTGCCACAGAGCAGGAATGTAATGGCTTTGTGAGCACACTGCTGGGAAGGGGAGTGCAGGATGCTCAGGAAGAGCCCCACAACCATGGAGAGGCATTTTGGGAAGCAGAGTTAGAGGGTTAAGCAACCTATTGTTCCCCTAATGAAAAAACATGATTATTCATGAGAGAGCCACAGTGTGTGGTTTGCCAATTACCCAATCAAGGGCCATGCTCGCTCAGCCATGAGTGAGGGCAGTACCCATAATATTTTATTGCTATTAAGCCTCAACTTTGCATGTTTTTATATAGACTATAGGGTGTTTAATAGCCATGCAAAGCCATGACTCCCTTGCATACATTAGAGCTGGGCAGAGGAGGATAAATCCTACCCCAGGCTGCCCACGCTGACCCTTCCTGCACAATGGAAAATGTGCTGCTGTGCACAATTGGGGCACTTGGAGTTGGCCCAATGGCTCTTGTGTGCAGGATCTCATCCGTTCCTTGAAAATGCTAAAAAAGTTCTGCAGGAGGCTGTCACGGAGCTGAGAGCAGGAACAGAGCATTTGGGTTGAAATAAAGGTGTAGGTTTTTGAAATCAGGAAGGGAAATGACATTTTTAACTGTCCAGAAAAACGAACAGTAATCCAAAATGGTAAAGAAGATGTGATGCTTTTGGCAGAAGGAGATTTAAATACATCCCCATGATTTAGCGTCATCCATTCCATTTTATAATTGCAGGGAATAATTTTTTGGATACTGATATCCTCAGAGACAGGGTCAAGCTGCTTTCCCTGTGGATCAGGACAGGGAGGGCTCTGTGTGTTCTGACCCCCACACCTGGATCAGCCACGTGTGAGGAGAGGACACATTCCCAGTGGGAACCTGGACCAACTGGACACATTCCCAGTGGGAACCTGGACCAGCTAACTCTGATACCTGGGACTGTTACAGTGTGAGGTTGGTTAATTCCCCACCAGCTTTACACATGAAATTGGAATGGGACCTATTTATTTATACTCTGCTCTAATTGTGCATATTCACATCTGTTAATTATTCTATTTCCATGAAATATCTGTGCTTTGAGCTCTGCCTTCCTCTTTGAGAACGAGACAATTACATCCTTCACTCCCCTGGAATGCCAGATTTTTCTGCTCCTCCACAAAGTGGATCCACTCAATGGTGTCAACTATTTTTTGACTTTGATAAAAATGTATTGAAAGTCAAGATCATCTCTTAATAGTTCACATTTCTATTTAATAACCTGCTGCAATGTCAAAAGATACAACCATCAGATTGCAGTTCCAAGAAGTATTATGCACTGCCATCCTATCTATTGATGCACATCAGACATGTCCATGTTATTCCATATTCTGTCCTTTCCAAAGGAAGGCTAAAGGAGACAGAGGGTGCAGATCTTGTTAGGTGCAGCCTCTGACACTATCACTATCAATTGTCTTTTGCTAGCACTGATCATCACCTCAATTATCTGCTGTCCAGCCTACCTGATAGGTTTTTGCAAACTATAACTCTTCTGTCGATGAACATGGAATAATGACAGCTCGGGGCAGATGGACGGAATACAAAAGAGATAAACCCAAAATGTGAGGCACAAACACATGCAAACATCCCCCTGTGCCTCCAGATTAATCAAATAACCACACATATCTGCTGCTCTCTTTAAATCCTCATTACAGTGTGCAGCCAGAAAGGGCTCAGTTAAATGTGCCCTGTGTGGCTCTGTTTTCTTTTCCTCTTTTATTTAACTCCCAAGCCAGGTAAATGAGCAAAAAGTCCTGGAATACAGCAGAGTACAGTACCAAACCCCACATTTTTAAATAATGTTTGGCAACTCATTCAGGAACCATTACTGTATGCTTAAACAACAGGAAAAGAAAGCTGCTTTCTAAAAGTCTGTTTGGCCTAATTTTAATTTAAAGCATTTTAAAAATCATTAAAATACCACAAGCTTGAGCCAAGGACTGAAAAAATCAAACAAAAAAAAAACTTGTAGGCAGTGAGCAGCCGCTGGAGCAGTAGATTTTCCCCAATTCAATATTCCCCACAACAGGAGAAAATGGATTTTAGTGCAATATTAATTGAAGTTTTGCCAGTATAAGGTTCATGAGGTTAATTCGAAAAGAATACATTACCAATATATTTATAGCATTTAAATAAATTAGTATTGCACTTCACACATCCATAACAGCTGTTAAATAATATTTTTATTCTATGTAAATTCTATCCATTCATCTCTGTTGTATAACAAATGACCATAATTATGGTGCCTCATTGGTAGGAAGGTCATTGGTAATCTTGCAATTTCTCATTGGTGTAAAAAGAGAAAACAGAAATGTTTGTGATGAATGTATTCAACCTTTTGCATACTTTGGTGCTTGGGACTGTGCATTAAAATGCAGCAAGAAATTAAGTTCTTCCCTTACACAGCATTTTTAATCTGGGGCTGTTGATTTGTTATAACTGTGGCATTTACACGGCTTTTTCAGAGGCCGTTTTCCTGTATGTTTTATATTTGCTTCCTTAGAAACTAATAAGCTTCAAACACTCACAACATTCCCCTTCTTCCCAAAAAAGCCCCACCAGAGCCAGACATCACAAACTTAGAAGTTCCAGGCTTTGCTTTTTTAACTTGCACTCCATGAATGTTGGATTACTGAAAAATAATCAAATTAATGCTTCAAACCAAATGATAAAGATCCTTGAATAAAGGTGAGAACACAGACTCTTACTGGAAGTCTGCATCGAGATTACTGAGCTAAATGTGTAAATTGAGATTTATTTTTTTTCCTAGTTCAGTCTTAATTTTTTAGAGATTTGATTCTCACTTCCAAAAATGAAGGAGTCCAGATTTTCTGAGACTGTATTTAGGAAGATGCACTTCCCTGCTTTAGAACAGCTATCATGAAATTCTTCTGTCTAACTTACTAACATACACAATATACTGTCTAATTCAACCCCAAACTTCTACAGTTCTCCAAGCATAAACACTCATTCTGGTTTCTAGTGGAATAGACAATGCTGGCATGGATTTTACAGCCAGGAAATGAAGATGGAATATGGGGTGTTAATTCAGAGAGAGGAAAACAGAGAAGGCAAACAGAGAAGGGAGGGTGGCCTATACCTGGGGTACCCCTGCAAACACTGGAAAGGTGCTCAGAGCAGGGATTCATGCAACGGGAATTCTTTTTAATGAAGCTTGATTTAATCCCATTATTCTAATAAAGAGTAATCAATTGGCAGAAAATGTGAAGGTCTAGTTCAGCTGCTGATTGGAGCTGGGTTGTTTTTAAGGCAGGGGATACAACGGAGGAGAAGTGAGTTAATCAGCTTTTGGTCCACTAATCCCCACTTCCTGCAGCGAGCTGGAGTTTTGAAGGAGGGCAATTTGGAAGCTGTCTTAGCATAAATCTCCAGCAAGTCCGTGGCTGTCTGGGGGGAACGAGCCCCTCAGCATTCACCAAGACACGCTTCAAGGAGATTCTACTCTTAATCCAATTTACTCAGCCGAATAAGTCCCACTGCTTCAGCTTGCCAACAAATTAAAATCCAGCTTCATAAAAACACCTTGAATTTGGAAGGTATTGGCTGGCCTGCTAGACTTGAAACTTCATTTATTCTGGCTAACTTCTCAATTATCTTCCCAGCAGTGGAGATGTGTAAAAGTGCAAAAATCAATAGGATTCTATTCCCTTTCTATTGGAAAGGGAAAAATTAATGAGATAGGACACTCTCTTAATCAGAAATAAATGTTTTAATTCAGATAATGACATAGTTTTCCCTCGCTGAAGGATGACAAATGCTGGGCTGCACCCCCAGCAGAAGCAGTTTCAATTTTATTGTAAATATAAAAGGTATTGATCGGTGAGATGCACAAACCCTATTGCTTACAAAAGCCATTCAGGGGGACTGGGAAAACTATTAAGCACTGGGTCAGAAATCAATAAACAACACTGAAATGTAGCAGAGGTCGCCCTAAGGCTTCGTGGCATCTTAGAAAGCCAAGTGGCAGAAATAGTGACAGAAATGTCTCTTGTGGAGCAATGTTAGGGCTGAAGGGGTCACGCCTTTAATCTCTTCGGAGCCGTGACAGGTCTGTGGCACAGAACTGATGCAGCCTTTCCTGGCTGCCTTTGATTTAAATACATGCTGATTCATCCCACAGCCCAGTGCAATGATTGTTTGGGGAAGTGCAAATGGATTGGCTCAGGAAATGTTGTAGGAGGATTTTGAGCCGGCTCCGCTTATGTAAACGGGATTTTTAATTTGAGCTTTGCTTGCCATCTCTCGAAAAATGTGGATGCAAAAGCACAAAGGAGTCTCTGGAATCAGGATCTTCCAGTATGCGTTTTTGAAAGGTAAATTTAAAGGGGTGAGATTTAGAGATATAAATAATAGTTAAAAAAATAGGGGGGTTGAAATTTAAATGTTATCTAATATGACATTATTTGGAACAGTACAATGAACAGCTTCATTTTTCCTTTCTTCTTAAAAGATTCTTCCACTACAAAAAGGTGACTTCCTGAGCCAAAAATCACTGCCCATGCCTGAACAACTCCCAGTCACCCCGAGTCCTTGCTCTCTGCTCTCTGGTTTGCAAGTGCCAGGTCTGAGCCCAGCCCGGATCTCCTCAAATCCCCCGAGGAGCACATCCAGCTGCTGCTCCATAAAGCAAAGCCCCGGGAATGAAGAGACCGAGCAGGCAAAGAGCTGTGTCCCCCGAGGTGGCAGCTGATTTTCCACGGAAGACATTGATTTGAAAGGCTTAAAGCAGAGTATTGAAACTTTTAACAACATCATTCCAGAAGCGGAGCCAGAGCCAAAAAAAAAAATTAAATAAATAAAAGCGAGCGACTGTACCTTCTGCTCCGGGAAATGCAGCTTCCCCCTGCCATGGGTATGATTATAGGATTGGTTAGGGTCAGGTTACCCATCAGTAGGTGAAGTGTTCAGGTGCTGAGGATTTCAGTTCCATCTCACCTCAGATATTATGTCAGCTCCGTGTCATTTTCATCCCGGGGAATGATTTGAGGGCTCGCCGTGTCCCCTGTTATTGCGGTCACTTGACCTCAGATGTAACTTCTGTTTAATCCCAGCATTTTAACAAAGCCTGGGAGTAGCACACACACCACGAGCCACCACTTGACCTTTCCCAGCCTGGAAGATGCCAATTGGCTCCAGCCTTGGATTCCACTGCCCCCTCCATTTGCAACAAATGAATGTTAAGGCCTCAATGAATTGACTCACATTTGAAATTATATTTTTTCATTGCCACAAGCGTTTTTAAATTGAATCCCCTTTTTATCTTTAGTCCTGCAATAATGGTATTTTTCCTGTTGCATTTGGGTTGGAAGCATAGAAATGGGTTTGTTCTTAAAAACAATCTTCAGCTCTGCCACATGCCAATTTTAAGCACATGGTACTGAGGGAGGACATGTAAAGAGCCCAGTGCCTTTGCTCTGTGTAAAGGATCACTTTACGTTTCTTAGTAATTAAATTGTTTCCTCTAATTTATTAAGCTAGCCTGACTAAATCTGGAAATAAGTAGAGAAGACTTTTGCACACCATATAAAAATGTAAAAGTAAAACCCATTTACTCACAGTGTAACAGGTTAGAAGTACAGTGCCCCCACCTATGCAAATATGTTGTTATCGCTCAGCAACTCATCAATCGCAGCTCACGTCATATAAATTTGTTACTAGAGGGGGATGTGGACAGAGCCCGTGGCCAACACAGCCTTTGCACTGTCATTCTTACTCTGATGTGAGCACTGCTCAAGCCAACAGCAATTTTGGGGATGTCCCTCAGAGCTCCTTCTTTTCTAAGTGCTCCCTCCCACCCTGGACAAGTCACTGAGGTCGATACTTAGAGGCTACTAAAAGCCTGATCTGCTCTGCTGGATTTTTCCGTGGCTGCTTGGACACAGGAGTGAAATAATGTTTATGAACAAGGAGCTACAGCAAGAGTGGAAGCAGTTTTGTGCCAGTCAGTGAGACTGGGCTGAGACCAACAGCCTGATTTTCAAAGGTACAGTACTCGGGATTCTTTGCAATCAGGTGTCTGAACACAGATTTAGGAGCAGCAGCAGGAATTCTGAGGGATCCCCCCTGGAGTGTGGCAGTGGCACCCCTGGTTCAGGCAGGGCTGCCCGGGGCTCGCTCTGGCACGTTCCTGGTCACAGCTTTCCCATGGGGTTTTATCCAGAGGCAAACTCCAAAACTCCACAAGGCAAACCAAGGTGTTAAAGGTGAAGGAAGCTTTCTGATCCAAAAATAAATGTTCCATAGCTGCGGCCTCAGGCTGCTTTGCCAGGACAGTGACATGCAAGGATCAAGGACTCCATGGATATTTACCTCTCAGTTTTGTTACTCGTCTCACAGGGAAGAATCTCTAAAGCAGAACATGCAGAGGTGGTGAGTGAGGGGTGTTTGGATGAAGCAGCTGCCACACACAGGGAAGATCTGCACAATGCACCCCAGACAGCCCTTTCTCCAGCACTCCTCACTAACCAGGAACAAATTCAAACATGGGAGATGATAGGCCCAGAACAAATGTCCTCATCTCTGTTACCTTCCTAAAAAGCACTGGATTAAATGAAAGTAATTATCTTTGAAATTAAAACACAAAATGCTGCCTTTGGAGAGGAAGGCACGAGATGGCCCAATCCGTCATTCCCATCAGAGCCTGGCCTCCCTCTCTCTACCCTAATGAGAGCTCTGGGTCTCTCCATAATCCATCTTCACGTCCCTATTATGCCAGGCCCACCAAGCTCTCACACATGGAACTGCAAGAAATAATGGCTTCAAAACCGGCCGTTCGAGCAGGATGAAAGCTTCCCAAAAATTCAGATTTCCAAGCTGGAATCCAGACTCTAAGTTTTGAAAAACACCCGAATTGCTGCATGACCAAGACTAAATCCTGGAGGCTGGAAGTGCTGCAGCTGTTAATGCTGCTTGGAAGGTTTCTAGGCTGGAAATATGAGTGTATCACACACCTTGTTTCCTTGGGCTGGCTTTTAATGGAAATCAAACCTGACACTGTTTCTCCTGCTCCTCCTCTTTGGACCTTTGTGTTTCAGATGGGAACCCAAAGTCTGGGACTTTCTCCTAAATAAAATCCTGATCAATGCATTTAACAGCTGCCCTATGTGCAAATTTTTCTTCAGAGTTACTTAACAGAGAAACCAACAGGAGTTTACTTTTATTTTTATTATTTTGCTCTCCTTATTTTTTATAGAATACATTTAAATCCAAAGCCATTAATTAGGGTAATTTGATGGGGGGAACATGTGTAGAACATGAGGCATTCATTAAGCCCCTGCTAAACTGAAGGGCCAAACCACTGTTTCCATACAAGACAGGAAAGACAGATTTGACAGGAGAAATTCCCAATTTTCCCCAAAAAAGTGCACGTTTGACTGCAGACATATCCTCTTCCATGGATGTGTTCCCAGGCCTCTCCCAGCCCACACATGTCACCCTCAAGTCCAACCTTATTTACGGCACTAGCAATAAAATTTTCTTTAAATTTAATGAGATTAAGGATGTCCTTCTCTCACATTAAATGAGAAATTTTAACAAGGCATTCTGGAAGAAGGACACATTTAAGCACGATCTTGGATTGAAGTAATTTGCTGAATTAGCACTGAAATCTTTGGTCTTCTTTAAGAGCTGTGCTCTGACTGAGCAACAGCTTCACTGGAGAAAACCCAACCACCAGGAGTTTAAGCAACATCAGACGGAGATTTCTCCCACACTCTCTATTCTTCTATAATTCTCTTCTTGCTTATCTTCAAATTAGAGAATGCCACTCCTTCAAAGAGCCATTTATGCTTGTAATCCTTTCCCTAAACTCTGCTAATTATTGGACTCTGGAGAGGTCACAGTTATGAAGGGCTTACTGATACCTTCAGGGTTTCAAAATGTGACTGCAGCCCTGGTTTGGATTGACTCTAAGGAACGAGCTACATTTCATCTGCTCGCTGGGTGGGACATTCAGGAATTGTTTAGATCCTGATTTTCTCAGCTGGAATTTCCTGGATTTAATCCTGGTTTCTGCTGGACAGTGGGGGTGTGCTGGGGGAGAAGGGAAGTGGCTGCTGAGTGGTGGGAAGCCCTTCAGAGAGCCCAGAAGTGCAGGGATGGCACAGGACTGTCCCCTCCTTGTGCTGCAGCCCAGCTCGGGGCCTCTGCCTCGTTCCTCTGCTGCACCCCAGCTCCCTGCAGGGCTCTGGGACTAATAACAGCAGCAGGAACCTCCCTGATCCTGCTCCCAGTGACACTTGGAATGCTCTCTGATTTCATGTCTGGCCCAGGGCAGCCTCATTTACTCTTATTTTTAATAAGCAATATTCCAGTGGCAAGTTAAAGCCTGTGGACTTTAAGTGGGCCCATTTTATTAATTTATTTTGCAGGAGTTGAAGGCAGGGATCAAACACCCTAAAGGCTAATGCAGTGCTGTTTGCCAAAAGGAGCCTGACAACGCCAGCAAACGGGAGAAATTCTTTCTGAACAAGAAGCCACAGTGAAAACGTGGGTTTGGGTGTCCTTGACATTTATAATTTACAAGGGGATGATTATTAGCAACAATATCCACACTCACTTTAGGACCGAAATAGTAAATGTCACTTTATG
>VZTJ01005975.1:664140-702493 GCA_013397795.1 Orthonyx spaldingii
ATATATGTCAGCTCTTTAGGAAGGGGAGACGCGGCCTGGGTGAGCCTCGGGGCTCTGATGGGGCTGAGCAGGTGCTGGAGCCGGGCTCATTTCACAACTCAGTGGGGCCTCCAGACGCGGAGCCGGAGCGGGACGGGCGCAGCTCAAAGGGACCGGGGCCTTTCTGTGCTCCCGCCGCCCAGCCCGGGGTTAATCGATAACCCGGCACCGCCTCTCAGGGCCCCCGTCTGATCCTGTTGCGTCTTGGCCCCGCTGTAAATTCGAGTTTATCGCCTGATAGGAGCGAGGGGTTCGAATAAAATCCCCTCGTGTAATTTGCTGGTGTGCACAGGGTGAGGGGAGAGGAGACTTCCCCCATGAAACCCCTTCAAAATTAATCAAAAGGAAATGCAAAAATTCCTCTTGTAAAAACTCAAGTGCAAACACTGTCTTTGTGGAGAAACAGAAGAAGGGCTGAGCACAAGATCCAACTAAAATATCTTATCATTAATACATAAATGTATATTTATGCATTAAGTGTATCTGTCAACATTTCTGCATGCTGTGAGCTGGGTTTTCATTAAATCAGGAAGGATTAATTTAAATTAAGCCGAGTGAGATCTTTATTATCAAAGCAATCAGCTGCAAGCAAGTTGGCTAATTCCACTTCTCTATTTATAAACCCTTCTCTCTCACAATGAACCTTTTCCATTGGAATAATTTTCAAGTGGCTGAAAACAAAGCCAGAAGGGAAACTTGCACGAAGTATCTCCCATCACATTTGCGGGGCTGTTGTTTGGTTGAGCTCTACTGGAGTCTACTACGCAGGCACTGGAGCATCTACTATGACTGAATAAAATGTGTTTAATTGGCATGAAAAGGCACTAACAGAGTGCTGGTGGAGTTTCCATTAGCCAGAGGATATCTTATTTACTTTAGCTGAGCTGGAGGACAAGAGGAGAGCGCCTGTGGACGTGTGTGTGTGTGCTTTGGGGGAGTGGGAATCACACACACTATAAACCCCACAGCATTTATAATGCCACTAACCTCCAAATCCCCAGGAGGACAGCTCGCAAAATGTTTTCCTAATTATAATTTTGCAGATTTATGTTTAACACGGTTTGCCAGTTGTGAAATTGGCAATGACGGTAATACAATTTGACGGGTATTTCATGTTAAAAAATATGCATTTTTATAACATACTTTCCCCACAAGCAAGAGGAGCTGATGTGAAAGGGAAGGTTTATTTTTTCTGCCACGCCGTGCGAGGAGCTGGGTACACATATAGGTGTAATTGAGGCAGGAGCCCAGGCTGCATTAAGAATTGATGTGGTACTGTATACATTGTGCTACAGTCACTCCAGAGAGTCTATGAGCTACCAGCTCCCCGCTGAGCACATACTTATGTCAATATTTCTGTTAATTGTTGCATTACAAATTGTTACATATCCC
The DNA here is from genome assembly GCA_013397795.1 of Orthonyx spaldingii. Lineage (NCBI taxonomy): Eukaryota > Metazoa > Chordata > Aves > Passeriformes > Orthonychidae > Orthonyx > Orthonyx spaldingii. Next base: position 665,572 of record VZTJ01005975.1, read on the forward strand.
AGTGGTGGGAGTTTGCATTTGTGCCTGCAGTGGAGCTGACAACACCTACCCGTGGTCCCAGGAGGCTTCAGTCTATTGTGGGATTTGCCTTTTGCAAACGTGAGCACGGTTTGTCAGCCCAATGTCATCACACTCAGCACGGACAGGACAGAACCCTCCACTCTGCGGGGCTGGGGATTCCCCTGTCTCCTCCATGCACCAAGAACACCAAACCAAATGGACTTTGGTTCCCTTCTGGTTTTTGCATTGCTATATTACATGATTTTCCCCTAAATATTGGCCTCTTTGAGCTGTTGCTGGGATTCATTAGTGGTGCTCTGGTGTTACACATGTTCCTGAACGGGTCATGCTCAGTAGAGGAGATATTTTGTTTGAATTTTAAAAATAAATGGCATTCATTTGGTACAATTCAATAGTGGTATTGACTTCAACACATGCAAGATCTGCAGACCCAGGTCATAACAAAATATCTCGATGTAATTTCATGCCCAAGTCACTGACCCCAGAAGTTGACTCCAGCAGCCACCACAGAGTTGATGGCTGCAGTAAACCCTCACTGGGCCCTGCAACCATCAGCCACTCCCAAACAGCAAACAGCACATTTTTGGAAGATGAACTTGGATAAGCAGCATGGAATTGATTTGTAATATTTACTGTGCTCTCTAATTCCTTTAATTTCTTGCACTTCAGTGAAGAGGAACCTTTCTCGTGTGGACTACAACAGGGCAGTGCCAATCCTCTCCCTGGTATCAGACACATCTGTTAAACAGGCAGATTTGCTGTCACCAACTGATGTGACAATGAGTTCCTAAACTGGGGGGCAGGTTTTTCCCCCAGCCTTTACTCAGGGGAAGAGTACGAACTGGGGAAAGGTATTTTCCTTCTCTCCATCTCTGAGAATCCCTGAGATCTAAGGGGACCCTGAGCCACTGGAGGGGAAGAGCTGCTCTTGAGCGCTGCTCCCAAAGCCCAGCATCCATCCTCACCAGCTTCCTGCCAGTGGGCCTTACTGGGGGCACTGGGGGAGGGGGCTGGTGGCTCAGTGCCCCTGAAAACCCTCATAAAGAGAGATTCCACAACAAGGAGACTCTGTGCAAAAGGCTAATTACAGCCTGGGGCTGCATTAACCTTTAGTGTGGGTTCCCCACTGGGACCTTTGTGAGACTCTGTGTGTGTGTTCATGGCTTGTGTGCACACACAGACCTTCTCCCTCTCCTTGAATTCCCCATCCTCCGCTGGCACATCCACACACAGATGGGTATGGATCTCTCCCATATACAGATGTTTCTCAGGTACAGAAAACCTTCACAATCCAAGGGTTTGTGCACTGGGGAAGCCAAGGAAAGGATCAGACCTCCCCATCTCCCCTCAGTGTGAAACAGAACTGGCCACGGAATTCCCTCCTGGGATGGAAGCTGAAAACACAAATCCAGCAAAGACAATAACAGCCAGCTTGTCCCTGGAAAGCAGCTGCTACAAACCCACACTGTCAAGGAGAAGCCATCCAATTCTCTTTGGAAAAGCACACGGAACACAATCAATGTGAGCCAGGTGCACCAGTAAATATTATGACAGATGTAAATTTATTACACTAAGAGCTACCAGCGGTTTCGTGGTTCATATGAAAACTTGCAGGGGTGATGTAGCTGTTCAGACAATCTCTGTGCTTTTCCCGGACAGCTACCATGGGTAAGTAAAACTGAAAGCAAAACTTAGCAAAATTTAACTCACTGGAGTTGATGCAGCAAAATTACTCTAATGGAGACCACAGTCATTCCAGGCTCGGAGATCCTGTGAGGAAATATGCTGTAACTAATCTGATTTCTGCTCTTGCCCACACAATGATCTGACTAAGGGTGAAAATGCCCATGAAAATATCAGCCTACATCAGACCTGCACATATCTGAAAGCTCACAGAAAACTTAGCACAGGCCTAGCACAGCCTCACCTGGCTGATGGCAATAACCTGACACCCCACAAGCTCTCAGGGGTTGCTGCAGCAGTCGCTCTTTTACTTCCTCATGCGATGGAGTCCTGGAATGGTTTGGGTTGGAAGGGACCTTAAAGATCATTCCCCAGCCAAAGGCTCCTCTCCCATCTCCCAGAGGCCAGGTGAGGACGTGGCAGGATTCCCACCACGCACCAGCCCCGGTCTCCAACCTCATCACCTCCAGTTAAACCTCACTCTCTTTCACTTCAGCTGCTCAGCAGAATTTTTTTTTTTTTTTTTTTTTTTTTTTTTGCATTGCCTTTGAAAACATTTATCCCAATAGATAGTTTTGTGTAATAAAATAAAACCTCAGCAAAATAAAAAAGCCTCCCATACAAACGATAAATCCCTACCAAAATCAGGGCTGCCACTGAACATCCTCCTCTCCTTGGGGACAGGAGGAGGGAAAAAACACATGACAGATGTTAATCACCTCCTTTAATGAACTGCTTGGAGATATTTAAACACGGTGGTGTTGATTGTGGTGTGAGAACATATGTACAATAGTATAAAACAAAGTAGAAACATGATGTATTATTAATACACGTTAATTCCTTTACATCTATTTAGAGGCATGGTGAGGGAAGAACATACTGTGTATTCTCACTGTGGCTCTTCTTGGATATAAAGAGACCCTCTGAAGCAAATTCTTCAGCCTACTATACTTCAAGAAATAGTAATCTAAAGCATCAGACATTTCCTATTGAAGTTTTAAAAACATAGCTTTAAGTCATACATTACATCGAATGCTCTAATATCTCATCTGATTCAGTAGGTTTTAAACCCCACAGAGGTCACATTTGGAAGCACTAGTCCCTTTTTACAGCATCTCCAAACATTAAATAAAAATAAAAATTATTAGGAGGAATAGAGCCATCTGTAGAGGCTAATAATGTGTCAGTTTGATATTATTATTAATAATACTATTATTTCTGTTTCATATTAGGGACATCATGATTGCTAATGGCTATAAACTAGGAGTGATAGCCTTCATTCTGGCCCATCTGTGTTGCAGCCAGAGCGGCGTGAGAGGCTCCAGTTACATCCCAGTTGTCTCTGCTGACCCTGTTTGGTGCCTGGCGTTATCCGTGCCGCTGTCCCTAAAGCCTTGGCACGCCCAGCTCTGGGATCTGCTTACAGCAAAGCCAAACCCTGCGCCAGCCTCTGACGGCCTTGTGAGCAGCCCAAGGTCATGTTGTGATCAGGAGCCCAGGGCTGGTGGGTTTAGGGATGAAACCCGTCCTGGTGTCACCAGCAGGGCAGGGAAAGCTGTGCCAGCCAGCTGCTGGGAAAGGAGCGTGGAGCAGAGGGATTTGGGCAGTGGCTTGCTCCTGATTTAGAAAGAGGAACTTTGTTCTTGGTTCTTCTCAGAGGATTCCTTCAGTCAGCTCAGCTGCACATCACCTCTGGGTTTGGACTAAGAGGTGCTTCATGGCCCACAAGGCTTCTCTGCATCCTGGGCCCTTTCCCTGCGAACCCAGAGGGTCCTTGGACACAAATCTGGTGTTTTACATTCATGTTCGACACCTACAGTAAGTCACGTAAAACAGTAACAGTAGTTAATTCAACTAATTGTAAATATTATGATAAAGTATAAACAAAGAATGTCTGTTGTCCAGAAAATGAATGAGGAAGCACCACACAGCTCGAGTTTAAAGAATGCAGCAGTCTCATTTCATTAACTGATTAACCCAGCAGCACTGGCCAGGCACTTCCCTCCTCTCTAACACCAAATAGGTACAGCCCACGGTCCCTGTTCCCCTCTATGTCACTGTTGTGGGTCGTATTTGGTGCTGATGATTTGTAATTTATCCAACAGGTACAGGCACATTTCCCCCAGGTAACATTTGTAAACAGAAATAAAGCTGCTGCTGTATTGTTTGCCTCAGAAACTCTGCAATTCTAGTGTGCCATAGAGTAGGCAGCGATGTGTAACCAAGGCTAGTGATAAAAAGAAACTGCAATTGTTTTTTTTAAGGTACAGCTCTAAAACTGTACTATGTGGATTTCCATGGTGTAGCAGCGCAGACAGAAATGACTTTTCTCCCCTCTATAAGAACTAGTTATCTGATTCTCTTTTGTTTCCCTTATTCCAATGTTCAGTTGCATTTTAGTGTTCAGAGCTATAAGGATGCATTGAAACTTATGGAGCCTGACATTTTAACTATCTCATCTTAGCATGATTCATCTCAATTTACTTTCTTCAGAAATGTAGCCTGGAAGAATATGAACCATTCTGGGGGCTTGCTAGAAGGCCATAAACTCCATTAAAGAGTAGAGTATCAGCTGCCTTCCAAAGACGGTTTGCTTGTTATGGGGCTCATCCTGCAGAAGTAATAGGTGCCTGCTGGGAAATGCCAGGGAGGCTCAAAGGCTGAATTCACAGGACTGGGGGGGGAATTAAGCCCTGGATTGTGTCCTCCACCCTCACAGTGTTCTGTGCTCTGCTGTAGGAAGAGCAGAACAAAGAAATGCAGCTGTGTCTGCTCTGCATTTGAGCCTTGAGCAGAGCAGAGGCACCTCAGTAGTTAAACAGTGAGGAGATTAAAACAGCCTCCATAAAGTTGATGGGTTGATATGAGCAAACAAAATCATTCATGTGATATTACACCAGTGTCTGTCCAGAAAACACATGATTTTGGAGCTATGGCCACAGCCTGACACGTGTTCTGGGGCAGAGCCTCCATGGACATCCAGCGCCATCGCTCTGCCAGAGTCACCGGAGCTGTGACAACTCAAACCCCCGGGGGCAGTGCCCTTTGTGTGCACAGTTCCTGTAAAACTCCAATTGCACCCCAGCCAGAGCCCCGGCAGCGTGACCGTCACGGTGTGAGGAGCTCCGCAGACACCGAGCGGCACCACGGCCCGTCGGGGACAGGGTGAGACACTTGGCTTCCACCCAGATTTGGGATTCACGTCAGCTCTGGCTGCCACGACACGAACAAAAACTTTAAATGTGACTTGTTCAGACACTTCAAAGCCCCGAGCAAACCACAACAGCCTCACGGGTTGTGTGGGGAGCGTGGACACACGGCCGTGTCCCCAGGAGTTCAGTGGCACCTCGCCCGGCCTGTTCCCCTCCCGCATTTCACTGTAACAATAATATATCACCAGACCTGACCCCTTGGCCTGTATGAATTATCTGTTTTAGAAAGACGTGAAACCACCTTTTATATCCAACATAATAGATATTTAGACATTGTAGATCAATAGTGAACAAGTTTTCTGGTTATAGTTAATGGGTGCCAGAGGGGCATTCTGACATTGACCTCTGACACTCTTGTTGACAAGAAATCTATAGAGGAAAAAAATAGGAAAGACTGCCAGGTTTTAAAGTTATGAATATAGATCTACAGCGAATAATGGTAATTTTCATTGAGCAGGAATTTTTCATACTTTCTGTTTCAGATGAATTTCTCCAAAATCCTTAATTCTGACCAATGTAAAATTAATAACTGGCCCTTGGTGAACATGGGAAAACAACTGCTCAGCTGTATGACACAATTTGCCATTTGTTACTCGTGTGATATTGTTCTGCTGTCAGAGAAGACTTTTCCCTTTATAAAATAGTCTGTCATTTATAATTCCAAACCAGCACAGATTTGTTAAACAGCCACCTCATAATAGGTCTGGCTAGGAAGAAATAGAGGCTCCTGGTTCTCGAAAGAAACAGATCTAAGATGATTTTTGGAAAGAAAACAAGTTTTCTTTTTCTCTTAAGTAAGATTTTAATGTTATGATTTCTAACAAAATTGGTTGCTAATGTGCATGGCCATCAAAGCCCTAAGATAAATCCTTATCCCTTAACAGTCAGAGAGTTCAGCTAATTCTCACGTCATTAATTGACGCAGAGAAAGGCTGTCAGTACAGGTGGTGACAGCTCCGAGTATAAAATTAAATTGCTGTATCAAATACTCGGTGCCCAGCAAGGAAAGTTGCAGCCAGCGGTTGGAGGGAGCGGGCACAGAGAGCGTGTCGCGCACTGCAGCACAGCCCAGGAACTGAAAGCAGCTCTGTGCCCCGATGAAACCCCAGGGCAGGGAGGGTGCCCCGTGCCCCCCAAGGCCACCCCTGCCCGTCCCCGCTGTATTTTGTGTCACACGCGGCAAGGCCGAGGCCCCGTGGCCTCCCCGCAGCGCGGCTCCCTGGCAAACACATTTGTCCTGGCCGGGCTCTGCTTTCAGCCCTGCTCTCCTCCCGGGGAGATGAATCGCTGCTGGGTCCGGCCTGGCTCCGAGGGCACAGCCGGGTCTCCAGGAGGTAACCTGCCTCCTACGGCTTCAACGTTTTAATTAATTTTACCACTAATGCACAAATGAGAGTTAATCACTCTGCCGCGGTGCTCTCTAATTTACCAAGTTTATTCATTAAAACTTTCCTCCCTGAACTCTGATTGAATGTCATGCTTCTTAAAGGGCCTCTCAAACAGCCTGGAGGCTTTTCAAACTGCTGTCTGGAACACTTTTTACAATTTGCTTTGCAAGGAGGAATGTGAAAGTGCGGTGGGAGAGGGCTGGGAGACGCTGGGACAACGAGGGTAGCGGGGCAGCGACTGCCAGGGCTGCTCGGAAATGCTCCTGTGAGCACACGTGGGGCTGAAATTATCTGCTGGACATCAAAGATATGGCTCAACTTGTACAAATCCTGCACCAAAATATTTAACACTGTCCACACGATGCTCGTGCTGCCTTTTGCCATTTAGTGCAAGAATGTAATATATGCTCCATGACTATTAACTTTATGAGATTGCCTTAGATTATACTGTGATATGTTTTATTGCTGTGCTGTATAACAGAAAGCGTGGTGATAATCTTATTTGTTTTAGATAATATATTTGCAATGTGTTTGCTAATCTAATTATTTTAGAATCAATATAATAAAACCTTAAGTACACAGTTTGGTCTATTAATTGCTAGAACTAAAATCTGAAATTTATTGTTCAAATGGAGGTTCTCTATTTCAAATTAACTGAAGCAAAATGTAATCTTTACCTTTTTAATTAACTGTGTTCAATATTAGGTAAAAAATACCTCACATTTCCAGTTCCTTATGAAGGCTGCAGTCAGCAAGGATGACATTCAATCATACATTTAATTGGCTTTTTTAAAGTCACATTTCTTAGATCTCTAAGGAAGTTGCAGCTCAGAAAAAATCTTCTGCACGTAGTTTTGTGGGAAAATTCACTCAAAACTTAGATGCAGAATAGTTTATAAAAATTTTTTAGAAACCCTGTGGGTGTGACTGTAAAGACAAGTAAAGCAAAGTAAAAACATTTGTTTATTTGTTTCACCTCTGGGCACTGGGAGCTTTACACAGCACCTACAAGTCTGCAGTTAATTCCTTCAGCTCTGGGGTGCAGTTCTGGTGATTCCCATTTGCTGTTGTACTTTTCTAGTTTATTATATTTCCTTCTGCACTCTCCCTTTATTTTGGGAAGCAGCTGAATTGTCAGCACAGAGAGTCCCTTAGGACTGGAGCTCTCCTAAGCAGCCAAACCATTTCTTGAGGCTTCATTGGCAAAGCCCCCTGACACCGTGGGTGGTTCTGTTAAGAAAACTGCCTCAAGTGTCTCTATTAATACCAAATTCCTGCCTCTGTAGCTCGTATGAGCTCAAAGTTTACTCAGGCAATGAAAATGTCTAGCTGGAGATTAAGGCTAACCTTCCTCAAGTTTATAAATCACCGCCACTTCTCTATTTGAATCGATTTTAAATATGAAAGAACTGTGATTCTTCCCTTTTCTATTGCCTTTACACTTCAGCCAGTGCCCTGCTGTTTCTCCTGACGTTTGTTTGGGATTTCCAGTAGCCCGTGGGCAGCCTGGAAAAGTCTTGTGCATGAGGGAAATGAGTGACATGTCCAGGGAGGCTGAGGCACCTGGGCCAGGGCTCATGGCACGTCTGCAGGACAATCCACGAGCACCTGAGCCGTTGGTGTCTCGCTGCCTCCTCATCAGGGACGAGCTCCTGTCCCCAGAGCCAGGGACAGCCGAGCTCGAGCTGTCTGAGATGTGTTTGTCAACTCCTAACTCACAACCAGGGTATCTGAAATCCAAGTACTGCAGCACTGCAGCAGAGAATCAGGGAATCACGGACTGGGTTGGAAGGGACCTTAAAAATCATCCAACATCCACACTCAGCTCCCAGCACCGCTGCCTCACGCTCCAGCCAGCCTCCCAGCTTTGCTTTGCCTCATCTACCTGTTACATTTCTGGCTGAGAAATTAAATTCGGGGGGGAAAAAGGCAATTTAACAGCCTTCCTTTCACACCTGGGAGTTCCTGCAGCTCTGCTCACATCAGTCTTTCAGCACATTGCTGGGGTGACTTCTCACTCCCCTGGACTGTGCTGGCAGCTGCACTGGCTTCTTCAGAGTCAAACCAAGTGTCACGATTTTTCCTAGGATTCCTCCTTTTAGATGTTCCTATTAGTGTTTGCTTGAGGACATTTTCTGCTGCTTGTTCACACGCTGCCACATTAAAACCTTTCTGTGTCTCTCTGCCTTTCCATACAAACACACCCATTAGGGAAGTGTATTTGGGGCTGGAAATGTCCATCAACTTCTCGGGAACGATTGCAGAGTTTCTCTCATCTTCCTGGGAAATTTATGAATCGATATTTTCAGCTTCATTGCTGCCCATGTTCTGTGAAATAATCCTTATGTTCAGATCTTTCTGTGGGCTCATCAAGCTGCAGGTCCTATTGAATTGGCTGCAGTTCTGTTTCCAGCTCGTTATGGTGGGAGGCACCGGAACACATGGACAATGTGGCACGAGCCCCTTCCTGCCACTCCAAACAGGAAACTTTATTAGAATAAGAATTACTGTGGCTGATTGAATTATTCCATCTCCTGCCTCCCCTCTGTTGTGCTTCAATCTGAAACCTTCCCAGAGATCCTCCTCTGAACTTCAAGTTGTGGGTTTAAGGAAATGCACAGTGGCTGCCTAAAAACCCCCAAAACTCCAGCTGTGTTCTCATTTCCATACATGCACCTGCCATGTCTAATAAAATGGGCAGGTTGAAAACTACTTCAAGTATTAATTCTTATAACCACACACCGGCAGCAGCCCCTTTTCCATACCCTGTGTAAATGCCCCTGTCCAGAGCAGAAGTGATGAATGTGCCTCTGCTCAATCACACCTGCACAGAACATCCCTAACTTAATTTCACAGAATAAATATGTTTGTAAAAATTAGGCAATTCACAAACAAACAAAAATCCCTGCTTTCCTTTAGACCCATGGGTAGTTATGAACAGCTAACCCAGCTCTAGTCATTACCTAGCAATGAAAAATTGACAACAGAGTTATTAGGGTAATATACGTAATTAATAGAAATATTAAAAGATTCACCATTAACCTGCATTTGCTCAGAATGCCAGAGGGGTGATTAGTTAGAATGGCACAGAATATTTTACAGTACTTACTGCTCCTCTAAGAAGTCAGAGGGAGGAAGATGGAGATCCAAGCCTCTCCTGGACTGAAGGATGACCTTAATGGTATTCAAATTTTTAAACGGGAACGAAGACAAAGAGAGCGTGGAAAAATCATACTTTCAACTTACCAAAGGGATGAGGACACACCAAAAAGATCTATTTTTTTTAATAAGGTAACTGATATTTTAAAAACAAAGTCTTCCAAAACTTTTTTTGACTGGAAGCAATTATCCATCTTTAACACTTCTCACAGTTCAACATCTGTTATTGATGGTCGAGTTTTTTTATCTGAAAATACTACAAGCATCTCCTCATCGTGCATCAGACACACGATACAAGATGCACAGAATAATTCCGGAGCCAGTCACAGATGGGCTGCAAACCACTGTCAGATAAAACGTGGATCTATCCCATATATTCAGCACAGGTTTAAGTTCACTTTAGAAACTATTTTTGAAGCTGCAGAAGATGATGACCAGCAGGGGTTTTATAAAATGGTTCAAAATTTGGTTCAAGGAAAATGAACAGCACAGAGCTGTTGAGAAGAATCAGAGTTTATTGTAGTTTATTAGTGACTGTGGATGGTTTTGTGTCAGTCTGTCCAGAGAGAAGGCCAGGGCAGGACTGCTCCCAGCTGCATTTCTCTCCCAATAAACTGATGTGCTTTGTCTTCTCTTGGTACATGAGCCCAGAACAGTCCAGGCATGAATAACGGTACAGTTAAAAGGGAAAAGATCCCACACCTCGTTATCCCGTTTCCTGTTTGAGGGGTGGTGTGAGACCAAATTAGTGTATGTTTGGGAAGCACACGGGAAGAGCTAAGCATCGCAATAGAGATGCTAATTGAGAATTAAATAGATCACTGGGAACCAAGTTCGCCAACAATAACTCTGAATTCAGTCACCTGGAAACCCCCACGAGGCTTTGATGCTATAGAAATCGCACGGATTCTTCTCCCCGAGTGTCTTCCTGTGGCATGCAAAGTCACTTCAGACTAATATGACAAGACAATAAATGTTGTTTCCTTGCAAGGCCTCATTAAGGGTGGTTATAAATCAGCTGTCTGATTTGTAACTTTTGAAACTTTATTTTTGGGAAGGAACCTCACATAGAGATTCAAACTTTGACATCTCTCTTGTTAACTCTTGTTTAAAAAGGTGGAATGAACACAAGTCCCACCCCAAACCCAGCAGCAGCTTGGGTGTATATTCAACACGGAGCTGAGTGGATGAGAGATTGAGGAAGTTAACAAAAAACACATTTCCTTCCTTCAAGAAATATTTCCTCCTGACAGATTTTGGATTGCATGCTCTTTGAAATACTGGAGCTATCACAACATGTTCCCAGAGAAAAAATATGAAAAGCTCCCAGGACTGAGTGCAAAATGTGTGACATCCACAGAGCAAATGCGTGCCTGTGTATGCAGATGGGTAAAAACACACCCACAAGTAACACAGGTCTCCATGAAAATGTGGAGGAACAAACAATTCCTTGGGAAATATCCCAATTAAAATATATTCAAGAAGGACTGCTTGGCATGGCAGTCTTGTCCTGAACGTGCCTTTTGAACTCTGCTGCTGCAGGAGTGTCTGGGATAAATTGTCTCCGTCTGCAGGGACACTGGAAGGGGACCTGCAGGGAAGGAAGGCTTTGGAGAGGAATTCAGGGGCCAGCCTGTGCTCATCCTCTAATTAGTAGAACCAAGCCAGAGTTTCATTTTGAGCTAGTTTTGTTAATTTTTTAATAGGAAAATAAATAAGAAAAATAAGACAAAGAGCAGAAAAATGAAAGAGATTTCTGCGAAGGGGAAATCCAGTGGAAGGATGCACCTAAGTAACAAATTTTAGATTAAGATCATGATTTTGCTGTATTCACCATCATAAAATGAGGATGCTGGATCTCGAGTCTCCTTGAATTCTCCAGGTTTCAAACCAAAGAGGGTTTCTTTTTTAAATCCTTCTGTTTCCTGGTATGTAACACCTCTCTCCTTGTCACAGCCCTAGGCCTGATGCTTCAGATTGCAATGGAACACTTTTGATTCCGTGGTTTTTAGAGCATTATTCATTCAAGTGATCATGAAGCGACAGAACAGCCAAGAAATGTTACATTTAGACTCAGGTAACTAAGAAAATTTGGCCCCTACCTAGTTCACAAAAAAAAAAAAAAAAANTACAAAAAAAAAAAAAAAAAAAAAAAAAAAAAAAAAAAAGGGTGGATTGGGATGAAAGAGGTGATTTTTATTTTTTCTCCTATAGAAAAAATACATATAAAACATTTTTTAAAAAGGATAATTGGAGGATTCAAAACCGGAGGTGGTGTGGGTTTGTTACCCAGGAGGCCTGAGGGAACTAACCCCAAGAAAAGTTTTGATTAAGCCAAACCAAATGTAACCTCCCAGAGCCTCTAATTCCAGCAACTGAAAGCCAGCACATAAAACCCTCGAAGTCCTGATTCTCTAGAACTGGGGGTCCATAAGCTCAAATTCAGAATTTCATTTTAGTGATAACAAGTGAGGGAACAAAGAGAAGGAAAAACACAGAGAGAAAGAGGGAGCCTCCTCTACAAATCCTCTACTCCCCCTGGGAAGAAGAACTCAGTGAGTACCCAGACCTGGAGATCAAACCACTCTCTCTTGTGTCTAAACAGAGAGAAATAAAATATTCAGCCAGAATGGGATATCTTCATTTAACTTCTGATTGCTTGGAGAATCCCCTGCCTCAGCTGTTACCTGGACTAGGCAGGATGCAGGAATAAAATGGGATTTGTGACCCTAAAGCAGTGCTAACACCACCCCAAAGGAGTAGGGCAGCAGCCAAATCAGCAGCTCTATTAAATAATGCCATAAGCACTTCCAAACTTTGTTGGGGTTTTTTTAAGTCAATAGTACATCAAGGAAAATTAAGCAGAAAATTGACTTTCCCAAATGCCTTCAGTAACTGGACTGAATTTCCAGCAAGCACCAGAGCTTTCAAATGAACAAAATGTCTCCTGATTTTGGCTTTATAATCCAAAAATTCTCATCGGTTTCCTCAATTCATTTACTGTAATTTACCCCTCCCCACATGTTTTTAAGTGGTGGAAAAGATTAAAGATGATCCCATAACAGTCTGTTCAGTATTTTACATTCCCTGACCTTTTATGTAATTTGATATGTTCCTTTGGATGTCTCCTCCAAGCGTGGTGGGTGAGAGCTTGATTTATAAACACTGAATGCACAGGGGATTTTTATGTACTTTGTTCACCCCATCAGTTTTTTCTGGGCTCCTTTACAGTCTATTTGCAATACATTAAAGGGCTTTTCTTTTTGGTAAAATTGCCTTTCTGGGTTTTTTTTATGTTTCCATACCAGAGTAGGAAGGGAAGTCCTCAGATGCTGTGACAGCTCTTATGGGGTCCCCTGCTTACCCTTCATGTTATGGATCTCACAGCTGCAGCACCAGAGGGGCAGGGCTGCTTTGAAGGAGGATTTTGGTAAAAATCTTGCTCTTCCCTTACCTTTGTCCTCAATGTGAAGTAAAGGAAAATCATTCCCCTCACTAAAATTCAAATAAAATATCTTGGAAAGAGCAGAATTCTTGGTTCTAGGCACAGGACAAGGATATTTTTCCTTTAACCGCAGCAAAACTTTGAGGGCAGTAGATGAGATGAAGAATGGATCTAAAAATGTGACATTTCTACCATTTTCTGCCTTGTCATGGCTTCCCCAGTGCCCAAGAAATGGGAATCTGCACTGGATGGGACATGGAAGGAGACGTCCATGAGGAGGAGGCGTCTGTGAGGCACACACAGACCTCAGGAGAGCTCAGCCTCAAGGAAAGGAGGCCCACCCAGGATCCTGGGGACCCCAGGGGGGTGTGTGACACCACAGGGGTTTGGGGACAGCCCCAGACTCCTCCCAGATGGAGCCAGGGAAGGGATTGGGGTCTCCAGGAACAGCGACACCTCAGAGAGGAGCAAACCACAGAAATCTCCAGCCCCCACTGTGCCAGCAGCAACTTCCTGCTTTCAAAGGGGAGAAATCTCATTCGAGATATTGAAAAAGTTTTTAGGAAGCTCAGGTTTTCCTTCCCAATTCCCTCACTGCCTCCCACCACTGAGTGTTTCTTTCCTCTCTGGCTCCTCTCAGGAATGCCCTGCTCAGCCTTTATTTACCCCATTTTGGGGTATTCTGTAGCCTGAATAGTGCCACAGCTAAAATAAAAACCAAACAAATAAAAAGAACAATTCCACTGCTGCACATTCCTGTCCTTTCCCAAAAGTAGCCAGTCAGTGCCAATTTTTTGAGGAATATAAAGACAATCTTTTGTGTCTTCAGTCATGTTTTAACTTAGCAAGAAAAAAAAAGTCCAGATATATCCAAATATTTCTATTTTCTTCTAAATAGACTGATTTTTCTCCCTTGTCCTTAGTGAGGAAGATGTACTGGATGAAGGATTAACTAAGGCTGGTGGCTGAATGCCAGAATCCAGGGGAAGTCAGGGAATGTGGTGTTGTTAGCTACCCAGTAATCAAACCAGAAGGTAGCTTTTAAGAATTTATATATGACCCAATTTTCAGTTTCTCTGATTCTTGTACACGTCACAATTTTCTTGGAGCATAAAACCTCTTGTATGAAAACCTTTGCTGGCAGGAAATGTCTTTTTGTTGTTGGTTACCTGCTCTGTGACTGCAATTTGCAGCTTTTCAGATCAAAAAGGAATGGTTTCATCCCTCTCCCGAGCACAGCAGCTGATGCCAAGTGTTTGAGTGCTCTGGGAAAGGCTTTTTGTCTCTCTGTGGGGAGCACTTTTTCTGATCCCCAATGTAGCAGTTAATAAAGTCTCAATAGTCTTTCCACCATTTCCCTCAGCTCCCCTTTGCAGTCCTAAAACTCCACTTCTGCTGTCACTCTGCAGCCTCTCCAATCTTCTCTGCCAAATGATGTTTTCCTTAGCAGGAACTTCCAATGTAGCCCCAATTGTTTCTGTTTTATTGAGGGATTCCTCCTGAGTGGATTTTTCGATAGCATTTTTAACCACACCAGCAGCCACGCTCCTCTAAAGCAAAATTATCTGCAGCTCCCCGAGATTTAATAGCAGTAAAGTTTTTAATGCTACCTTGCCCAAGTCCCCTGAGCCTGCAATGGGTTCCTTCTCTTAATATTCCATTATGTCTGACATGCTCTTGCCATCCATGGAGAGAGATTGGATCTTGTACTCCAAGCTTGCAGACTATCACATTTCCTCCCTTTTAAAACACATCCTGCTCTTTTCCTGGAGGTCATCCTGCCTCGCTCTGAGTGGAGCTTGCACACAAACAGGACAGAACAAGAAACTGTAGCTTGAGGAATTTTCACCTTTTGGCAAAGGCAGGTGTTTTTAGGATATGTTTTAACTGTGGATGTGTTTTCCTCCTCTGCCACAGTTATGAAGCTGTTCCAGAGGGAGATATTTCTCAGGAGCACACGCAGGGAAAGCTCCTGGCCACCACAGGGGACACACGCTGACACTTCCAAGCATGAGGTGGCAAAATTCAGGTCTTAGGAAAGAGGAAAATCAGAATTCCAATCCCAGCCCTGCCAAACCAGGCAGTGCCAGTGCTCTCAGTGATGCTCGTTGTGTGAACAACCCTAATTCAGAATAAACAACAGGAACGTGTGCTATAGTCCCAATAACTACAGAATTTAGGGATAATCTGGGTAGGGATTTGTGTTATTATATCTGTGAATGTTATCAGCTGCTTCCCATTAAATCTGCAGGTAGTAATGTGAGAGTACAAAGAAATTTCATCCACTAATACTTGAGACAGATAAAAACAGTGCTATTAAGGGTTGTACTTCTGTCTCTGAAAGATAAATTACACAGCATATAAATAATGTCACCTATACCTTTAGATAATGTAAATAATCATCAACGTGGAGTTTTAATCTGCCACACAACCTTCCCATTTTGACACTTTTTTTGCTTATGGATTTATTTTCAAGCTCAATTAAGAAAAAATCTTTGGACCCGTTGGTTCCACTCACTTCCCTGAGCCCAGTTCGGAATTTTGACAGTTAAAAATCAGATGTGTGTCTTTGATGAAAGGATCATCACCCGAACCAATAATTGTTATCCTTGCAAAGCTCAGCACTTACACCGCTTGTACAGTGACAAAAGGCATAAATCAGCCCCTCGGCTCCTAATTACTGCCATTAGCAGTTGGTTTGTTATCCCGCGTTTGAACACCGACGCCACAGCGGCAGGACCAGAGCGCGGCTCTGGCTCGCAGCCAAGCCTTGCGTGTGTTTAACATAACGAAATCCCAAGTGCAGGGCCCAACGGGGCCTCCAGAGGCTCAGATTTTGGGGATGCAGCTCTGAAACTTCCTCAACATATCCACGTTGTTTGCTTCATCCACTTAGCGACAGTACAAGAGGTGATGGCTTGCACTGCTACCTGCCAGCACTGATTACAACACCCCAGAAATCCCAGTGTTTGCACCAAACTCTGCATGATCCCGTAAGGGCAGTTACACCATCGATAGCTGCCAGGTGATATTCACTGGGTGTGTTTATGCACTATCACTCCCATCTCTATTATTCCAGCACGGCAGACACCAACTGCTAACACCACACCGTAATTTCTGTCCTGTTCTCTAATGCCTGCTAAGTGTATTTATTTCTTTAGCCTCCAAACAGAATTATTAGAACTCATAAATGAAGAGCTGATTGTTGAAAAAAAAGAAAAAATTTTAGGGCATCTGGGAATTATCTACATACATGGAGAAAAATCTGTGTTATGGGAATGGATCACATGCAGCTGCTCCAGTGCTGGATGTATTTCTGGATGTATTTACGTTTCATTCTGCTCAGCACTCTGGGCTCTCTGCTTGACTCTAATGCAATTCTACCACTGGTAACAACAAAAAGAGGTGAAGTGTTCACCTCCTCTGGTAAATAGAACCTTGTGGCCAAACCACTGCCCTGGCAGTGCTGTTCCTGTGCTGCTGCTTCCCCGGGTAGGATTGCAGGAGCAGGGATGCCTGGTGTGAGAACACTGGATTTCCTGAGGGGTCTGTGCCTGGAGGAGCTGAAGCATTCCAACAATCCTAAAAGGAATAAATAAAATCACCCCCAGCACCGCTGTACCGGGAAGGGAAAGGCAAAGATATCTGATAACCAAGGAAGCAGGTTGACCAAAAGCTCCTGCATCCTGCATTGAAGTGTGCCAGGAGTGTTGGAATGCTGCTGTGCCGCTCCTCGGCTGCGGAGCAGAACTGCTGACCGCGCGCTTTCCCAGGAAAGACGGAGCGCAATCTGTATGCAAATGAGATGTTAATATGGCATATAAAAGTTAAATTCAATAAAACAAGTTTGCACTGAACCCACAGAAATTTGGCCATTCCTTGACTTTGGCTCCCCGCTGGGTTTTTGCTGACTCAGTTTCCCCCACCTCCCGTGCAGTTTATAGAAATCGTGGGATTCAGCAGATGGAGCCAAAATCTTTACTGCTAATGAAGTGCGAGAGGCTTTTACTCGTGTCCGCTGCCTTTTAATGACCCAAACATCCCCAGCACTCCTGAGAGCCGGGTTGAAAACCGCACTGATCGCCCTGAAGTTTCTGCTGCTGGCATTGCAAAGAGCACGAAAAGCCGGGACTCGGCTGCACCGAGCCCAGCGTGGTTGTCAACTCGGCCTGGAGGGGACACGACCACATAAAGACATTTTAGGAGCGAGAAATTCTGGACTCAAGAGTTTGTTGGCAACCTGTGGTTTACAACAGCAGCTGGAATGGTCTGCTGGTAAAATTTCACCCCATTGGAACAGCCAGCAAAGGAATGAGGAAAATCAGGAGCTGTCCGTTCCTATTGGGAAGAAACTGAAATTCAGATTTAACAGAACAATTTACCAGGTTAAATAAAAACAAGGATTAAGTATGAAATTGTCCTCACACTCCTATTTGTAATCCAACATTTTGCCAATCAGCCACTTGTCTTCATGGATTCCTTTGGGTTGGGAAATACCTTTGAGACAACAGCACTTCACAAACATGAATTAGTGACTCGTTAATTACGGAGGTGAGAGTTTAACCCGCATTTCACAGAGCAAGAATCAAAAAATCCTAGAGAGTAAAAGGCCCAAAAATTCTCCCTGAGGTGTGTCACATTCAATACCAAGTTGGTATTTATGACTGTGGTCTGTGAGATTTGTTTATTTGGCAAAAGACCTTTAGAGACAGAGCAGTCTGGATTGTTCCCCTTTTGGAGAAACACCAACCCAGCAGCAGAACTGAAACGCTCTCTGCTCATGCAGGGGTTGTTTCCCCTGCAGAGAATGTCACTGCTCTAAACTTACTTCTCCCAGATTCACCACAAAAATCCCACTCTTTGTGTGTCTCTCTCCCTCGCACACACACAGAGTTTTCTCTCTTTTACCTCAAATCACCTCGTTTTCTGGAGGTTTTTCTGCCCAGTGTTTTGCCAGAGACTTTCCAAGGCCTTGGAAAGTGCTTTTCTCACTCTGGTCCTACAGAGAGCACAAACTATACAGTTGCAAGATATATTGTATGAAACTGTGGGTTTGACTCAGAGGCTGTGCTTGTACTTTTTGTTTGAACTAATTAGGTTGTGCCATTATAACTGCCAAAAATTCTTAATTGCATTTTAAAGCAGTTAGACAAAACTGAAGAGTCAACATTTAGAGAAAATGTCTTTCTTTAGGATTTATATAAAGAATGAACATTTATTTTATCCATAAACGTAAAAGCCCCATAGTTACTCCATCCACTCAGCATTGCTAATTTCTGAGTCTGGCTTTGAAGGAATAATTCCTTCAATAGTTCAGAAACCTCGAGCTGATTTCATGGAAGTGGCATTTCTCCATGGTCCATGTTTTGTGTGGGAGTTTTTCTGCCAAAATCTCCCCCTCTTCACATTCAGTTCAGAGAGGGCTGTTGACTCAAACTCAGAACACAAGATTTGCAATTATTATCACTTTGGTTTCCATCAGTACTTCAAAATTCTGCTTTTGCTCCCAGAGTATTGCACAGAGGTTGGGGTGAAGAAGGCAGGGGAGGTGAGGGTTTGAGCCAAGATGGGAAGAGCTCAGCAGAAAAATGGATAGCTGAGCTCTCTGCTTGGCAAACCAGTATGAAACAGTAATGATTTGCAGGCACTGCAGAACAGATGATCTTTAAAGATTTAAAAGAGAATATGTTCTCTTCTTAAAAGAGAAATAGTGACTTCTCAGATGTGAAAAATCCTTGTACCTTCCCTGGCAGTTTGTATTCAGCAACGATAACTCCAGAAAAATTCCCCTCTTTACCTTCAGTGACCTTTTGAATCCTGCCATTATCTGGCATCTCTTCTAAGGTATTACAATAAAAATAATAGCAACAACAGTGGGGTTTCTATCAGCATAAATATTTATAGTTACATTTTAATAATATTCATGCCATTTTCATAATAGGAAACAACCTAATGATCTGGCAGGTTGTGCTTGTCCAGGGGTTCCTTATCTGCAGATCAGGAAGAGATTTCTTAGCAGCTGGGAGGTGTAAATTGAAGTGATCTTTACTTCAGTGTCTCTGCCTCAAACGAGATGCTGCCTTTAATCGCCCCACCAGGCAAAAGAGTTTTTCCTGCATGAGGAATGTGAGGGTTCTCCTCTGTTTGTGCTGGTGAAAGCAACTGGTTTTCTTCTAAAGGCTGGGACAACTCTGCTGTGCTGTTGTACCTTGGTGTGCACTGTCCTTGTGGGTGACAGAACTTCCTGGATTTGGAAAGTCCTTGTGTGATGTTTGGTAAATTTATTCAACCTGGAGTGCAGGGACAGCAGCTGGAAACTGTTTAAATATTGTGCCTTAAAGCCAACACTTGGATTTATTCCAGCAAATCCCGTGCATTTAGTAACAGCTGATAACAAAACATCATTTCCCATGCTATGACTAGCCTTTAAGCATCAGTAAAAATGTGCTTAATCAATTTATATTAAATTACTGTGCAATCACCATGGCAGTTTAAGGCTATGCCTATGATCCCTGGACATTTTATTAGATAATTATTATGTTCCCTTAACTTCTGAGCATTACTTGGTATTTTATATCTATACAACTTGAACCCTTAAATGGGTATTTTGTTATATCTGGACTACCACAGGACCTGTGACTGCATTAAAAGGCATTTAGAGATGATACTGTTTAATTGTCTCTGCCGTGCCTTTTGGTGTGGGTGCCTCATGAAAGAGCAAACGGTCTCTGCAGTAAACAACGCTCCAGAGCAGAGCTGCTGGGCTCCTCCCTCTGCAGCTGAAGGTGTCCCACAGCCCCAGCGTGCTGGCACAAGGAAGGACGAATTGGCTTCAACCCATCTGTTCCTGCTGCTTGGCCTCACCTAAGGACGGTGGCCAATAATTCTCCACCCACAGGATGTTCTGTGCCTCCTCGAAGCACTTTACAGCCTTCAAGGCTCAGAAATGGAGTTTTTCTGTGTATTTTCCTGTGCTGCTGCTGCACCAGGGCTGTGTCACAGCCCTGCTGACACCTCAGGGGTCACCTGGTGCTGCAGCCGCAGCACCTTCTCCTCATGCTGAGGCACAGAGCTGCTGCTGGGTGTGGAGACAAGAAATGGAATGAAGGAATCCCAGACTTCCGTCCCCGCGGTTTCGCTGGGGTTTGGATACAGCTTCGGAGGTGCCAATCCAAACATTAATTTTGGATCACTTCGCAAATTGGCAGAGGACAATTTTCTCTCCGTTTAAGGAGCAGGGAAGCTTTGACCTTTCCCTCTCTCTGCTGTTTGCTTCTGCTGTCATCTTATGCAAGTCCCTTAATTTCTCTGCATCTTACTGTCTACACCTTCAAATACAAAGTAGTTCATGGAGAACAGACCCTATTGACATTTTTGCCAGGCAAGGCCACGTCTATTTAAGCACAGGGAAGCTGCACACGCCTCCTTTGTGTGTCCCTACCAGTGCATTTCTGTTCTGAGGTGAAATATAACCATTTTACATTATTGCAATTGTAAATGTCTGTTGTCAGGCCCTATTTGTAATTATGGAAGCGTTTCCCTGGAGTACCCTTAGGAACTAATTTCAGGATCAGGATAAGTAGAAAATAAACTTGTGCTGGGCTGTGTGGACATTTATCAAATCAAATGATTACAGAAAATTAATCTTTCTATAGTGGTCTATCAAGTCACGAGAAACCAAGTGCATTTTAAACGCATGAATCTCAATGGTATGGACAAATAAAAACCCAAACCCACAACCATCTACCCAGCCATATGCATTGGCCCTGTGAACAAAACTAAACATGGATAATTTCCTTCTTTTTCCTCTTACTGCCTCACTGGACTCTCACTGCGAATTTCTTTAGCAAACAAACTGATTGGATGGACAAATATTTGTTCCGTTTTCCAAGTAGGTTTGCTCTGAAATTTTTCAGTAGCTGCCTGTTCAGCCATTTCCTTTTAAGAAGTAGGATTTCTTTTGAGAGACTTTCAAACACAATTTTACCTTTGTGTGGCTCACCAGAACACAAGGCAGAGGCTGGGGGTACTCTTTGAGGGAAGAATTTGCCCATTATTTATTGAGATAATTTAATGACATCCAGGAGGCTTTTGCTTATCTGCATGTGGGTTTTTTTAACCTCAAGTTCCTTTTTAGGAACTATGTGAACTAAAATACTAAAGGCCAACCTGGACAGGAGATTTTGATGCTTCTGCAGTTGTGCCATTGCAAACAAGAGCAGAATGTGCTCCTGGGAGCATCAGGAGCCTTTCCAAGCTGCCCTTGGCACCAACAGGCCCTTGAGCAAGCAGGCCATGACTCTGCCCGTGGCTCTGTCACTCTGCTCCCTTTGAACCCCAATGCTGCCAGTTCAGAGCTCCATGCTTATCCAGGGCTGTCTCCCAGAGGTGACGCTGCCATGGATCTCTCCAGAGCCATTCCCTCTGCGGATCCAGCCCTGCCACCCCTGAAGGAAGCTCTCCAGAGCTGCTCTCCAGCCACACCTGAGCTGGAGCAGCTCCAGCCCAGGCCCCACCAAGCACAGGCTGCCCCTGTCCTCTGCTCCACCAGGCGCATTCCCAGAGCCACATATTTATTTAATGTTAATGCCTCGTTGTCTTCACATTCATCATGTGCTAAGCTGGGAAAGTAATTAAAGTTAATTTCTGCTTGGGGAAGGATGAGGAAAGGTGGGGGGAGCATCCTCACTGTAAATTCTTATTCATATTTCTTTCCTGTTTTGTGATTCTCAATCGGAGTTTTCTAATAACAGATCATTTCTTTTTGTCTAACTTTAATCTGGCCCTGCTTGACAAGCACCATCCTTTTCATTGAAGGGTAAGACCACTTAAAGAAAGGCCAATAAGCCCTTGCACTGCTCAGCTGACTGGGGTGATTTGTCACCCTGTGCAGTGGTGGTCACACCAATGGATTTATCTCAAGGTAAATGGAGATGCTGAGACCTGGGACCTGGAGCTTTGATTAAGGCCCCCTTTTTGTAGTGTTGATAGATGTTGCTTGTGTTTATCTATTTGAAATGCCACTAAATCTGTGAATACAATGGAAAAAGAGAGTAGTTTGCAGCTGAAAACATATTAGTGATTTATGTTTCACTAAGAAGCACAATAGAGAGACAGAGGCTATTAAGAGGAGCTATTTTCATGAGAAATAGTTCTGCTTTAAAACATTATCAACCACACCTTGATAAAGACCTACATGCATGCATAATGGTGTTTACTTATCCCTTTAGTTGAGTGCAATATACATTTGGAATGCACAGCCCCAAATTATTAATAAGCCAGGAGACACTTTGCCATGCAAATGCACAGGAATAGGATACTTTGCATGTTAATTGTCTGCCAGAGGAAAAGCCAGCACAAGGCGCTGGTCCGGGACTCCAGGTGGGCTCCACATCCCTTAAAACAGCTCCAAATCCTGCTGACCATTATTGCCAGCATTTATTCGCAACGTTTGAGTAGAAATAACCAGTGGGGTGACACAAAGGGATTATAATGCATCGATATGAGTTATAACATGAATCAATGTCAACAAGACGCACCCATTTAAATGAACAGGGTCAGATGAGAACGCTGGATCACCCTGACTCGCGTGACAGTTACAAATGCATAACCTAGTCTGCATAATAGGAGTGTACAAACCAGCAGAGATTTGTAAACTTGGTTCATTTCAAGCAGAACTGACCCACAGCAACGGGAAAAGGAGAAGCCAACGGAGCTGTCTAGGAAAGAAGTGATTCTCCAGTTTGTTGTTTAACCAAAGGCATAATGAGGTTTCATTTTCTCAAGCCTGAGCAGAGAACATGGACCTGAGCCGCTGTTAGGCAGCCAAGCCATTATCCACAACGTTCAATTAAAAGACAAAGATAACATGTCCCCTTCCAAACACATTTCTGTTTACAAATGCAAAATAAAGCTTCCCTGCTCTGCCTGGTGCGTGCAAATATCCGGGCACGCTGCGATTACGGGTTTGGAATTAACTGTGCCGGGTTATGATTTATTGAAACGTTCCGAGGATTCCTCTCCGCCGCTAATGAAGGGGGGGAAGGCTGGAAAATGTGTGTGCACCTGGAGCATGAAAACTCCTGCAGTAAGTTATGTACCTGTAGGGTGATGCTGTGCCTGTGGCTTGGCACCGCAGCGCTCTGACAGCGGAGCAAAGCTCTTAAATCTGGACAACACCTGCACCTCATTTGCTTTAGAGAAGCGCCATGACCTGACTGCTGATGGCGAGCCCTCCCTTTCATCCTCGGGATTATGACAAGTTATTAATTGCCACCATTAGCTGCAGCAGCCTGCCTGAGATCTCTGCTGCTCTCTGGAGGTGAGAAACTCTGCGTGTGAACGCCGAGAGAGGAGCCGGGAAGCGCTGGGGCAAACAGAGCAACAATCTGCCCAAAAGGGATTGTGAGGCTGTGAATAATTTATTAGAAAACATTTTTCTTTGTCCTTCCCACAGACCCACAAATCCTCCCCAAGCGCTCTTTAGCAGCCTTGCAGATAATGTACTTACACATCTCAGGGCTTGCTAAATAGAGTGAGCAGGCCAGAGTTCACTCCTAGCACAGCTTCTGCCCAGCACGGCTCAAACAGCCTCATCCTCTCCTGGAACTCCTTCCCGTGGAAGCTTTTTGTAATTAGCCAGAAAAGTGAATGAAAAATGACACATCCATGCTTGGAGAACAAATTTTCCCCCTTTTGTTTGTAATGTGTCAGTTCCTCCCGCAGCCCGAATTTCAGCCTGGATTCACACCTCATTTCCCCCTCCTTCATGTGCTTGCTTGAAGGTGCTCAACCTGTCTCATTAACGTTTCAGACACCAAACATCATCTCTCAGCACCTAATGAGAAGGCTGTGACTGAATCAGGGACAAGCAAGTTCATAACAGGATAGAGAGAGGAAGTGTCAACGTCAGTAATTTAATGTACAGCCACTGGCACGCCGTGGGGAAATTTGGGTATAAGAGAAGGATCGCAGTGTTCAGAGGGGACAGGAGGGGAGGATGATCAGGGTGAAATATGAACTGATCAGCAAACAGAGCTGTGAGGGAGCTGTGCTGGTTTGGAACCTGAAGGCAGTTTCGAGACACCCTGGTGCTTGAGCACTCCCAGGATGTTGGTCTGGGGCTCAGCCAGGCGAGGAGGCCTCTGCAGAGTGGCACCCACGTGTTCATGGTCCTTTGATGAACATGGGAAACTCTTCAGTTCGAGATCCAGAATGGGGAACTGCTGTCCAGGCAGAGGTTCAGGGCAGAATCCAAGAGTTTGGAGAGGGATTGAGTTCAGCTCCTTGAGGAAAGAGCTCTGATTGCTCTGTTGTCACAGAATGTTCAACTTTAAAAGAGTGAAATTCCTCTTTCGAAGAACACTCGAAGGTTTCTGCCACTGGGGGATGAGTTGGGGCTCTGAAGCTCAGGTGGAAAGGAACACTTCCTTTAAGCCTGGACTCTGGCAGATGCTGTGCCTCAATTCCCCCAAAGTTCCTCAGAGTGGGCACCACACCATGAGCTTTTCTTTTGCAACAAGCAGGAAGGGTAATGTTACAATATTTTCATCATTTTTACATTAAAAATTGCTATAAAGTGTGTCAGTCATAATTCAAATATAACTTATAAGAGTATAGAGAAGAAGTTGTTTTCTCAATGTACAACAAATCTACTTTTAATTGGCCTTTGGTCATACAGCAAGTTTAAAGTTCACCTATAACGTGTGAAATATACTGGTCTTTATCTAAATCCTGTTGGACTACGTGGAAAAACTCCCAGGGAATTCCTGCTACTACTTATCCTTCAGATGTTTGATTTTGCAACTCACACAATGCCCAGTTCACACTGTTTCCTTATGGAGCACATAAAAATGCAGTTTTCCTTACATTCATCATCCTTTGCTGGAATCATTAAAATAGTATAAACAGGAAAATAAATTATGTCAGTTTTAACAAGGCAGAAAGTTATGGTGTCCAATATGGACAATTAACATTTTACCAGCTTCACTTGCCTAAAATAAAACTTTGTTTTCATCTGCTCCCCCAACCCCCTCAGCAATACAGCCATTAATCTTAGTTCTTAATTTCAAATTACAATAGTCATGGAAAAAAGTGAATATAACGGGAGAGCACTGTGTCAGCCCAGTACTTCCAACTGGGAGCTACTGGGAACAGGAACCAGTGTGCAAGAGAGTCTGTTCAGCAGCAATGCTGGCGAGCAGGATTTCTCTATATGGAATTTATAGATAAATCTACAGAATATAGAAACACAAATGTAGATGGGTTTATGCAGGGACAGGATCTGTGCAGATGTCAGTGAGCAGCTTTACTGCATCCTGCTCTGTGTTGTGTTGGAGAGCTCAGAACGGGATTGGGAAATTCTCAATTTGAGTTTGCCTCATGGTTCTGGAAGAGCAGGGGGACAAAAGGAAAAGCCCATCAGAGATCCAACACAGAGAAATAAATTTAGGAACCACAAAAGCTCCTTTTTGGCACAGAGAGGAGTCCAAAGCTCCCATCTCACCCACAAAGGCGCTTTTGGATGCCGTTTTGAGACCCAAACATGGCTCTGACGGAGGCAGCAGACCCGGCTGACACGGGGAGAGCAAAGGGTCAAGCTGTGGCCACTCTCCAGGTACGTTTGTTTCTGCAGGCATGAATGGAGTCACTGTGAGGAGCTCGGTGTTATTTTAGCACCCATTCTCTCTCTGGCTCTGTGGCCAGTTCACATGGAACTGAGTGTTTCCATGGAGGAGCGAATCCATCTGTGTTTTCTCACCTGCAGGTGTTGGGGGTTTAATTAAAAGCCCCAACTAATATGTTGCTATTTTGTGAAGGGATGTGAATTATAGCAAAGGCAAATTATGAATGATAATGAAGACAAAATAACTCACTTGGAAGCATTTTTTGGTGTGTTTTTCCCCCCTTATAACATAGGAGAATGTACTTCAATGAAATAATCAAGGATGAGCACTAATTTCCTCTCCTGGCCTCTTTGTCTGTGCAGGCAAGGCAGGTACAGTTTCATTTGCATGGGGACTGCACCAATTTAATAAGCACAACCACTTAGAGCTTGACTGTGAGTAAAAACCTTAAGATGCATTAAGGAAAGTCGAGTTCTTACACAGAGTTTAAACAAGGCTGCCTTCCACTTTCAGGCACGTGGAGTAAATTCCTTTGCCATTTGCAATAATTGGTCACCCAAGCTGCTGTGCTGGGTGTGTGTTCCACACAGCTGAGTTTCACCACCACCTGAATCTCTGGGCAGTTTGGATCCTTTCTTTTAATTGGTGTTAGAAAGCAGGAGTGACCACAATGATCTGGCTTTGATGCAAACATTAGGACAGGAAGCATTTCTGTACATTTCACACGGTGAAATGTGCTTTATATCTCGGAATCTCACTTTCAGAACAGAATACAAATAACTCCATTATGACTTTCCAGAATGGTCCTACCTTTGTCTCCATGTATCTGACATGATGGATATGGAAGGATCCTTTTAGAAAACTTTTGGGAAGACAGCCATCCAAAATCTCCCTAAATTACCATTAGGACATATCTTTATTTTATTACCCTGCCCCAGATTGTGGCTCCTCCAGACCTCACCATCTCACAGGGGCTAAGAGATCCAAGCACTGAGTTCCAGGCTGCCCTTAGTGCTGATTTTAAAAGCCAGTGGAAAGAATGGTAAATAAAATTGGCCCAGGAGGCTGACAGAGCCTGGGGCAGTATCAGGGCTCTGAGGCATTAAAGAGCCATAACACAAAGCACAAGCTACAACACAATTCCAGCAAGACACAAGTCTCTTACTCGCTATCAAAATCCACAATATAGATCTGTCTCATGCCTATAAAAATTACAGAGAAATATACTTGTCATTCTAGGTGAAATAATAAAGGAAAAGAGGAAGGTGATGAAACGATGGAAAAAGAAGATAAGGATAGGCAGTGATGGAGGAAAAAAAAACACCAAAAAGAAGGGTTTGTAAGGGTCAAATACTTGGTCATTAGGTGTTGGCACTGGGATAACAAAGAGAGAATGGAAAAAAAAAGAATCAGAGAAAGGCATAAACAACAGGGAAGAATGACAGAGGAGAGAGAGATGGAAGCAGCGCGATGCCAGGAGGAGCAGTTGTTAATTACACTTAGGTGGATTTGCTGTGGACAGTAACGTAACCTATTCTGTTCTATTAATCATTAGTACCCAGGGGCCTCCAGTGGCACATGAAGTATGTGTTATCTGTCCCCTGGTCATTTCTCCGGGGAAAGATGTGTGTTCAGGGGGTATGGAGAGATTCCTTTTCTTCTTTCTTAATATACATGTTGTTGTGTTTCCAGTTTCGAGATGGCAAGGTCAAAGAAATACTCCTTCCCTTGCACAAATGTGTCTTTGAGGCATCAGGGAATTCAGGAGGGAGAGAACCAAACAGAGCTTGCAAAAGGAAAGGGATCGTAAAATGTGGGTTTTTCCTTCACCAGCTCGTTGTGTACTTTTTGTTCAGACTTTTGGGATCATCTCGCCAAAGAAATATAAGATTGAAACCTCTGCCCATGGCCTTTTCCCCAACCTCTCCCTGCTGCTTTCATTTCACCTGGAATTTTCTCTGCTTCTTCCTCGCTGCTCCCACCTGAGCAGATCCCCCCAGTTTGGTTCCTGCAAACCTGAAGCTGCAGCAGGTTGGGAACGTGGCACCACCCCGAGCCCCACTGCCCTGATCCCCAGCTGGGGGCAACCCCGCAGCAGAGAGGAAGACGGGAGGTTTTTCTCATTAATTTAACCTAATTAACCTCCTGGCTCTGTAACCACATCCTGCAGCAGGGCCCAGAGAAGAGCCCCAGACTGGCCTGGAGGACTGGTGGTGTGCACAACCCCCTCCACAGCCACAATCACATCCTTGCCACTGCTCTGGCTCCTCATCCATCGTAAGTCACAGCAGACACAACTGATCTGGCATTGTCACCTGAAAGTCTCGGGGCTGTGACACAGCAGGAGTGCAAAGTGCCAAGAATTACTCGGGATACCTGGAGCACTCTGCCCGGCAGCCTGGCAGTGCTGGGGACACTGCGAGCACAAGGTGTTGGGGAGCAGGGACAGGCTCCACCAGCAGAGTGTTTTTCCTGCTCTTAAGGAAGGTATATCACTGATCATTATAAATGGATAGTGATTGTAAGGCTAAATTCCCATCAAGGGGTTGATGAGTCATTAAAACCCCTCAAGCTTTGTTCTCACAGTTTATTGCCTCATCACCATCACCACCCCTTCATGAAATTATTGTCTTTTAATTAGCTCTAGCCCTTTCATTACTGTCTGTATCATTGCAGAGAAAGAAATAGGGAAACAGCTCGAACCAAGTATCTGATTGCCCCTTGTGCAGCCAGTAATAAGGGATTAGAACAGGGCCATATAAAATTATGGCCTCTGTGATACAGCAAAACTCATTTTTTCCTTAACAAAGGAGAATGGGTCCTGGTTGCTTTTGCTGGGGTACAGGATCATGCTGAAGAGAAGTTGTGGCTGCCCCATCCCTGGGAATGTTCAAGGCTGGGTTGGACAGGGCTTGGAGCATCCTGGGACAGTGGAAGGTGTCCCTGCCCATGGGAGGGAGTGGAATGAGATGAGCTTCAAGGATTCTTCCAAACCAAACCATTCTGGGATTCTGAGGCATCATTCCACTGCCACCAGAAAGGCCTCCAGTGGTTCCTCCCATCTCTCAGCCTCTCAGAAGTCTCTGTGCTGCTCAGCTGAGGGGCTGGTGGCAGACTCAGCCCACAGAACACCCAGCGTGGGATCATTCCCCCTGCTGTGCACCCCCAGATTCCCTGTCTCCAGTGGGAGATGTTGATTGGAATATGCTAAATAACAGCAACCATCCCAACTGCAGTGATCTCCTGTATTTAAAACACAGGTTTACATGCCCCATAAATTTCAGTATTTGTAATTATACGATGTATATGAAGAGAGTGAGTGGAAGAGAGCAAATATATTATGTGAGGAAACAGCATTATTGATCCTGTATTATACAGTGCACGGGAAAATTAGTTAACCATACAGCTCATTGGTTTAAAGATGGCAGTAAAGTTTAAAGGCATTCTGTTGTGAAGTTAAATATAACAGCCATGACACAAATAGAACAATCGCTTTCCCCGGATTTCCCTGGCAGCCAAGGAATTCAGGGGCTGGATCCTGCACTGCTGCGGCCTCAAAATAACCCTGCAGGAACACCCGAGTTACTCCAGATTTACACCAAGAGAGCTGGAGCAGGAGCTTGGATCCAGAGGTTTAAATAAGGCTTATGTAATAAAATGGGAATTTCTAATGGTTCCCTGTGGGGCTGGAAGGCAAAGTGAAAGCCCCATCTGCTTCGATCAGAAAGGGAGCTAACAGAAATGGACCTCAGCTCCTCACAAGTTATTTGATCTGAAAGAGTTTTGTTTGTTTAAATGAGAACAGATCACAGTAAGCAAAACTATTTACTAAAGGAGGCACCCCTGGGAGTACAAGCCTACCCTACCACGGGCTTCTCCATGTCCAGTCAGTTCCTACTGCATTCCAGCGGAGCGCTCTGCCTGGGGTGGGGCTGCCTGGGGTGGGAGGAGGCGGGCAGAGCCCCAGCTCCGGCTCTGGCGGGGATGTGGATGCGGGGCAGGAACGGGAATGGCACAGGGAGCACCCACCGAGGCTCCCAGGCCAGAAACCGCCGGCCCCAGGTCTCCTTCCTGCTTCTGCCAGGCCTTTGCTTTGGGACTTCCAAGGTGTCACTGGCTGTTCCCTCTCTCTGGAAGGTGTCAGATGGATGGGGAATACTGAGGGAATACAAGGCCTGGTTACACCATGCTGGGCAAGGCTCTCTGTTTCTCCAAGAGAAAATCCCACAAAATACCAAATGATACCAGAGCACTTCACTCTGGAGCCATCAAGCTCTCCACAGCAGCCTGCAGGCTGCACACAAGCAGGGAGTGGAGCAGTGGAAGTCAACAGAAAATACAAGGAATTGTAGAAATGACGGGTAGGAAGGTGGAAAAGATAATAAATTCTGCATTTAATTTCTCGCCCCCCCATTTCATACAAATGTGATCTAATTTAATTTCAAAGAAATCTCTCTCCCGGATGCTCGGAAAAGGTTAAAATGCAATTTTCTGAAACTAAGTTATTAGATAGAGGAATATTAACCTTTGAGCCCCATAGACTTTTACTCTTTTTTATCTCCTTTTCATTTTTGTTTGTGGGTCTATTCATTTTTTGGCGATGTCGGCCGTGTTGCTAGGGAACGGGCTCGGCAGCCCGGCTGTGCCTGGGCTCCTGCGGCTGGACCCGCTCCCTCCTTCCCCGCGCTCCTGCCGCCGCTGCCGGCCCCTCCAAAAAGCATTTATCACATCCTCGCTCGGTAATGGCCACTCAGTGGAGGGGAAATTGAGCTGACCCGAAGGCCAAAGCTGTTAGGGAGACTGGTGGGAAGGGTAAAAGGGTCACAGTACCCTTTTCCCACCCACTTAGTGGGCAGTAAGCAATAGAACAGCAGTGCCACTGTTTCCACTAACATATCCCGAGGCTTTGCACCTGAAATAAATGTTTGTTTGACATTAACGATAAAAAAAAGGAAAAATAAAACTCTGGGTTCCTCACAGAAGCTGGTTATGCTGCTTAAACTTCTCCAAGGTAGGGGTAGAGTGGGGAGAACGATTTAAGATCTGATTTGTTGGGCGCTGTGGACATTATAATTATTTCCTTTTGATAGCAATAACTCTTGTATGTCCCCGTCTCCTTTGATTCAGGGAAGGCAGGAATCACAGAACCAAAACAGAAAGTCTTTTGTTTCCTTTGGGTCAAAAGCATTGCCTACCATGAAGACCTGAAAAAAACCCCCTGAGTACTGTTGACAAATCAAATACATAAAATAGGAAAATCACCCCAAAAATTACCTTCATGCACAGCCTGGTTTGTATTTCTCCATGGTTATTGTATGGAAGCATTTACAAACTGAGGAAAAAACTATTATCTAATAGAAAAGGATAGAATGGGAGTAAATCCCATCTCTGTTTTCCCACAATAACCTAAAATTCCGCTTTCTTCTAGAGATAATGTGCATTCATAAGAGCTGCAGGACTGAGATCCTGATGGAAACAGAGAGCCTGGTTTTGAGAAAGTCATAAGAATTTATCTTGCTCCATTTCTTCCATCCAGGGACCTCACACAGGTAAAGGTGTTCCTGGGCAAGGAACACTTTTCACCATTAGACCCTTACTGGGGACCCTTCCCTGGTGTCAGCAAAGAGCAGCATTTGGTGGCTATTAATTAGCAAAAATCATTGCTTAGGTGGCTTTTCCCTCACACAGAACTGTTAAATCATCATGAGATTTCTGCTGCTGTATCCAGTGTTCTCAAACAACAATATTTAACCAACAAAAAGAGGCCGAGTCAATCTCGGTTTTAGTGATTCCCAGGAAAGTCATCAAATAAAAATGTGAACTTTAAAATTGATCAGGATTAATTTCACTGACACTGTATCATAACATATATCTCTTTGGAGACTCATTTGTTGGGCTGCAGATGCAAAGAAAGTAAGGCAAGGAATAAATCAGAATACAATAAGGCAATTAGACTTTTGCCATTGATAGAATACTAAAAATGTCTGATTTATCAAAGCCTTAACAAACAGAAGTAAACACAAGATGTATATTGCTCTGCAAAATACCTGGTTAGGAAAAAGAAAAATAATAAACAAGGCTATGTTTATCTATAAATTTAATTTCCCAGTATTGTGCCTCTCAATGTGGAATGCCATTTCATCTGCTAATTTCAGGAGTGCAGCAATAGAAGGTGATTTATCACATGAATACCAATCCAGTAAAAATCCTCTGCCCATCTCTCTGAAATCATCTCGCTCAGAAGAGAACATTCCCCCTTCTCCACTGTTATCTGCATATTAAGGATAAAATACCAGAGGTGCACGTGCACACACACAGATGCACCTACACCAGCCTGGTTTCCCAAACCTTTTATTGGATATCAGGGCAATTGCGGGAGATTCCTTTAAAACCCAATGATTTGGAGGTGTGCAGGATTTACTGGAGGCCCAGAGAGTGGCAATGCTCCTCATAATATTACTGGAGGCATGAAACACTTCCACATTTCACAGTTGTTCTGTTATAACAATACAATGAAAGCAGTCCGACTGCCAGTTTTATTTCCCATTCCTGGCTGCAGGGAGGTGGAATCTAAAGGCTGGGAGGCAGTGCTGCCTCGTGGATCATATTTAGGCTGCTTGCTGCACTCCAACACCCACAAAGATGCAAGAAATTGTCATCTTAAACATCTGAACAGAGCCAAGTCTTAATCTGGAGAGAAGATGGGAGGCTGGGTCACTGATGAACTTCAGGAATGTCTGACATCACAGGGAACAATCCCACCTGGAAGCGAGGGAAGGGAATAATCCTCACACCAGGTGAATTTTTCTGTTATCACTTCTCAGTCACTGTGGTATCCAAACACCACCATCTGTACAGGATGTTTAAGACCCCCCCAAAATGTTTGTTTCTCAGAAGAAACACAAAGGTTTTCAGGAGAAGAAGCAAAACTAAAGGAAATGATGTATTTTAGAGAGAAAAGTGAAGGCAGAGACAGTTAAAATACAAGGTAATATTCCTATCAATATCTGAGCAATATTTGGCCAATCTAAATTGGTCAAAATTCTGAATTTTAATTTAAGATTTTTATTTAAAAAAAAAAAGGGTAAGAAATCAGATGGCAGGAAATAGAGCCTAGTAAGAAATTTAACAGGTGAGTGGTGGTACAGTACCGATGGGGTAAAATTCCCCACCAACTCCCCAAGATGAGTTTTCCAACCAATGCTCAGAATTGGATACACATTGTCTCTCACCACTTGCTGAAAACAAATTGCACACTTCCACCCTGAGCTAACACGTGCATAACTCAGAATTTCCCTAAACCAATGCAAGAACCAATTTCAAAAGGCAATCTGGAAATTATTAATTTAAGAAGGCTGAATGAAGTGTATCGTGCTCTGTTATTGATCTGAATACAACTGATGGGAACAGATAGATCCATTTTTCACAAACAGCAGTGGGAAACTCATCACTGGAGCTACACAGGGTCCATAAGCACCGAAGGATTTGGCATAATGTGTCTTAAATATGAGATTATAAGGAAGGCAGAGCACAAGTGTTTAACTGCTTTTGTATGCCAGCATTTATTAATCATAATCCTCCAGGAAACCAGACCAGATGTCTGGAAACACCCTGGACCAGTCACTTAACTGATAGCAAACCTGGAAAAATCGTATAATTTATTGAGCACAGTACCAAGCTGAGTCCAAAAAGCTATTTGAGAAGCGAAGCAGGATTGTGCAGACTTTTAAATAAAGCTATTGTACTTTCCCCTCTCTCCCCTGTTATCCATTCCTGGAACTATAACATATTGTCTCTTGTCAGGGACCAACACGAAAAGGAAATTACATGGCTGTCTAAAGTTATGTCTTCACTGCACACCAGTCTTTCAGGGCAGCTTTGCATTGATGGCTCTCCTCATGGTGCAATATAAGCAAAGAGAGGGCCGGGGAGTTTTCTCTTGGTGCATCTTGTGCGGGTCAGACTCGAATCGTGGGAGAGAATTAACCACAGCTAAATACTCTGGGATGGTAACAGCACCTCAAAGCCTCCTGTAATTACCTGCTGTTCTATTTTGCTGAACAAAAAGGGGTTTAAAATCTACGTTTTCCACTGGAAAAAAGAAAAGAGTGATGGCAATGTGGGAGGCTAAAGGAAGGTGTGTAACAGGGTCTGCTTGAGCGTGAAGAGAGCCTGGTGCAGTGATTTTTTCAGAAGCAGGATTCTCTCTATTTACCTTAGCAGGGTATTAACGGCACCAAAACCCAATAATTAAACACAGATTTGTTGTTGCCACTTTACAGAAAAAGTAAAGAGATAAAAATGATATTTCCATATTTGCAGGGTCAGGAGGGAGCAGGGCTCCAAGTTTTCCTCACTGTTTCCCGCAGCAGAAATTCAGACATTCCCACCTGCATTTGTTTGCACCTGGATTTCCTTCCTTCCTAAATGTCAGTCTGAACTGCCCTGTGCTTATCACCTCTCCTCCCCAGTGCTTCTCACCAGCAGCAAGACTAACGTGTTTTCTAGAAGCTTCTCCAATTAGTTATTGTTTAATTATATAGAAATTGTGACAGATAGAAAGCTTGAGAACACAATAATGTTCCCCGATTTTAGCCCAAATTAAGCTAAACTGACTGCACTAAACAGGATTACAACAGGAGCAGCAAGGAAGTTTTGTAGCCCAAATTCCTTCGTAACTGAGGTTACTCCCAGAGGCAGCAGTGTCAGTGGGGGACACGGTTCTTTCTGAGCATCAAAAGCTGCTTCCCTAATGACTGTCCCATTGAAAACCCCTGAGAGAACATAATTCTGAAACAGGAATTCTTCAAATCATAAATATTGAATTATCAGGTACAAAGGTATTTATTAAGGAAGAATTTATCTACTACAAGAGAAGAGGGATGTCAACACACACACTTCTTGGAAGCTTGGTGCTCAGGTGATGTCCTTTGAAAATTCTAAGACACAATAAAATCAAATGACAAAACAAATTTTAGGAGTCGTTTCCATCCTCACCCATCACGCCCTGCTGCCTTTGTGAGCTCTGGGCTCACAAATCACCTTCCCAATCCTTCAGACTGTCCAGAAATAACCTTTCAAGTGCTTCCACTTATAAACCAAACCAAGAGAAATCTGCACCAATTTCTTTTCGAACGCAGGGCTGTGGAGCACAGCGGTCCAGAAGCTGCTTTGCCATCAGCTGGGCTGTCCCGCAGCACAAACTCTCCCAAGGGAGAGCAGGTTGGGAATGAGGGCCAGAAATCCCAATGTAAGATCCTTCCACCACTTAGAGAACTGGTTTTGGGGGCACTCACCCTAAAGCTGTGACCTGGATCTCTTTAACAACAACTCCTTTTGTAAGACTCCTTTACAAGTTTATGTCAGTCTTTGATGAGCCCCTTAGATCTACTGCTCTTGAGAATGCTTAATGATTGTTTAAAATGACAAGGTCAACCTGTGACCTCCTCCGTCTGTGACTGTCGTTTCATAGAATTCCAGAATCCCAGAATGGTGTGGGATGGGAGGGAGCTTAAAGCTCATCCTGTGCCACCCCTGCCATGTCAGGGACAATTCCCACTGTCCCAGACTGCTCCAAACACATCCAGCCTGGCCTTGGACACTTCAGGGATCCAGGGGCAGCCACAGCTTCTCTGGGCACTCTGTGCCAGGATCTCACCATCATTAGAAATATATAATATAAATTTAAATTTAACATACAAATAAAATTCTATTTATATCTATATAAATATATATAATATAAATTTCTGACACAGAGCTTTACACACAAGCACCATAAACTCACAAGGAGCTTCAAGGCATCAGACTTGACTGAGCTAAAAACCACCTGGGAGGAGGTGAGGATGGAGGAGAAAAGATTTGCCTCATCAAAAAACACCAAAAATATTCATCCTTCTCCCCCGAGGTCCAGAATGTCCCACAGTGTCCCTGCTCCCACATGGCTTCACGCTGGGAAAATCCAGCAGTCGTTTCTCGGGGAACAGCTGAGATTTGGGGGTTCCTGCTGAAATCCAAGCTGTGTGAACAGGGGCAGGGAAGAGCTGTGCTTCGAGTGTGTGTTACCAAAGCAGCCAGAGTAAGCTCCACTTGTTCAATGTTTGCAGTCTCACATAGCACCAGCCCCAGTTAATGGGAATAAAAACTGAAACTGAGGTATGAGCGATATCCTTTTGATGTGGCTTATGTGTACTCTTTCCTTTTATAGCAGATGGATATTTTTCTTGCAGGAGATTAAGCTATAAATTGGAAAATGTTTTCCTTGACGTTTGCCACTATGGTCCTGATGGAAATGAATGTCAAAAATAAGTGTGAATGGGGTTTTTCTTTAATTAACTGATTTGTCCTTATGCTCCTTGAAGTTTGGGGATGCTGAGTAATGCTGTGCTATGCCCTGCATGCTCTTCATGGGCTCTGTGCTGGCTAAATTAATTACAAGACAAGCCTTTGGAATTAAGTGTATTTTAAGTTCAGAGGCATCTGTTTAGAGTCTCCTAATACCTCCAGGCCCTTTGGAAATGTACTTGTTAGTACGAGTGGTATAATTTTCATTTCCGCTGGCGTGGTTATAGCAGGACTTCTTCAGTTTCACACACACTCCATTTGACCCATCAAGGACATAAACTGAAGATATTCTCTCACCCTTTTTGTTTTTCTAGCAAATAGAAGTGAAAACATTCATTTAAATACACCCTGAGCATTAAAAGAATGTTGCTTCTGCTGCTTTTCTCTTTAAATACCAAAATGATTGTTAGTTTTTAAGAAATAAAAAAAATGCAAGAGGAACAAATGCCTTGGAGATGACAGAAATCTGTAAGAACAATGTATCTGTCTTCCCTGTAATTGGTGCAAAAATAAAATGTGTGAATAAAGTATTAAATATCAAATTCATTAAGTGTAATGGTAGCAATAATAAGTGGGAATAAATTGGAAATAAAACTGGGACTTCAGGAGGCTTGAATTCAAAGCAGGAGTAGATTTTGCTCTCTGAAACAATAGAACTTTGGTTTTGTTTTATAATTATATATTGAAGGTGCTGAATTTCACATAAATACTCAAGTGAAGGAAGAAATTCCTCAAATATCTGCTTTTATGGAAAGAACTAAAGCCTGGCAGATCTATGACCCATAGGTCCCTAATATTCTTAAGGATGCAGTTGCACCGGGCATTGCCCACAAGGGAAATTCAAATTTAGACAAGTCCACCACACCTCCAGCAGAATTCCTGCAGCACAGCCCAACGTGGATCTCAGCACAGATCCAAGCCGTGCTCGTCCCCTTGCCAACAGGAACCAGAGCTGGACAGCCTCTCCTGAGACATTTTTGTGCACAAAACACAAACAATTCCTTCACTCCGAGGTTCAAGCAGCTGTTCTGCAGTGCCAAAGGTGGG
>VZTJ01005975.1:702684-766489 GCA_013397795.1 Orthonyx spaldingii
GGAGGGAAGGAAGGAAGGAAGGAAGGAAGGAAGGAAGGAAGGAATTATTGACACCCATGAACAACCTTTCCTGCCCCTTGATAAGGTTTTTTGCCCGGGAGTTGTGCTGTGGTGGGAGGCAGCGGTGGCTCTGCACAGAGAGTACATTCACAGCCATTTGTACTGTAGATCTCCTTCTATGGGCTGTATTAATATTCTGCATGTACCCCATCAACCCAGAATCCTCTGGCATTACTCATCTCCAAAGCCCTGCTCAGCCAGGTTCTGCACTGGCTTTTTCCTCAAAAACTTAACAGATAGCGAGTAAACTAAACTGAGGTGAGAAAGCTCCGTTCATTGGAATCTAGGGAAAAAATAAATTGTGTTGGCACGTTTTATTGTGTTTCTGAACACAGCAATGAGGCTCCAGCGCTAGATGAGAATAGCTGGGGTTTTGGAACTCGCTGAAAAAGTTTTCTCTTGGAAGATGGATTAAATTGATCATTTTTTCCTAGACGGAGTGCACTTCAGGCTCATTTTGCTTTGTAATTAAGAAGAAAGCCAGAAACATCATTTACACATTAAGAATTTAATAGATATATTTTTCTAGCTTTATGCATTAGCACAGGACAGCCCATTAATGAAATAAGTCTTCCTTCAGGGTCAATTTAGATGGGCTGTAATCTTCTGCAAATATATTGCAAATGAGGATCATTTAATGATCTTAAAACTAACTGCCAGAAAAGGATTGTTATAACTCTCCAGACAACAAAAAGAGGTTTTGGCATGACTTGCAGTACCTTTGTAATTAGCAAATGTTTAATTTCAACCCACCAGATCATAAAATTTAAAATATTGTCTTCTGTGGAGGTCAGCTTCAGACTCTGCAACCCAAGGTGTTAATTCTGAGAAAGGAGAAGCCTGAGGTTGTGTTTGTCACTCAATACCACAACAGCCCCAGCTCCCTTCTCCGATCTGAACGCTTCAGCTGACACCTGAATCCCCCCTTTGTACAATCAGATGCAAGGAAAAGCTACAAGGAAGGATTTAGTGATAGCCAGAGCACAGGGGTGAGAATGAATATTGGGCTCAGGCTGGAATCTGTCAGTGTGACTCTGGTAGTTGGCCACCTGTATTTTCTGTAGGTGGTCACACCAAGCATTTCTCCATCTCCCGCTCTGTGTTCTGCCTGTAGCAGCATCTCCCTTTTCCCCAGGCCCTCTTTCCCTGTTTTATCTTCATTCAGTCACATTTTGTACTCCAAAATACGGTGGAGACATTCTCAGGAGTTTGGGAAGGGACTCTGCATATTTTGTAACTCACACAACAGCCCCTGAATTTTAGCATTTTCTGGCACTGTAGGATGATTCTCTTTTCCCCCAGACACAGAGCCATCCCCTCTAGTGGAATATTTCAGTAGCCCAAGCAGGGAAGATCCCTGTGCCTTTCCCAGCCTGACTCACAAGTTTTCTGACAGTTTTTCTAAGGTGTCTTACTCAAATAAATGGGCAATTTGCTCGCTCCAGTTTGACAGGTGGGTCTCTGTAGGACATTTCTGATTTCTTCTACCAGTAAAAACCTTGGAACAAGTTTTGTGTTAGTACAAGAAATACATTCTTAGTTTTGTAAAACGTTTCCAATCTCTCTTCTATCTCATGAGTAAAAATAAATAATTTTCATCTTGTCTTTGCCTTCCTTCTTTCCTTTCTTTCAAAATAATTTTTAAAAATCACTTTTAGTTGTTCCACATTTACTTGTTTTGTGTTTTACACACTTAGAGTCGTAATTCTTGTAAATGGCAGTGGAGTGATGGGAGTTTTGTGCTTGATTGGGAATTTTAATTATTTCCATAGAGTCCCATTTGGGTCAACACAAATATTAATGGAAATTTTAACCTAAGCTTGTTTCAATCTGCCTGAGTGCTTTTAATGGAAATATCCAGAGTTCAGGGACCTGCATATCCAACAGTGACTTTGAATGAAGTTAAGGATTTTGTGCTGCCAGCAAGAGGCTCGTGGTCTTTATTCTGCTTTAGGAGTGGCTTTTGACTGACTTACACTTCTGTTTTAAAGAGGAGAGTGCAGCAAGCCCTGTTTCCCAAATTCTGTCAGTTTTTGGGCTCCTTTTGCTGTATGAGCCTGTAGCAAAGCATTTACTGAGGTCAGCATTTCTGCCAGATCTGGCCAAGATAAAACAGATTTGTCTCTCAGCTTCCAAGAGGGACTAGATACAGACACACTCAAGGAGTGAGGAGCTTGTGGGAATGCCCCATAGGCAGCAACTCCTCCAAGATATTTGAATCTTTGTTCCATGTATGCTGTTAAAAGCACAGGGCTGTGGAATGGCAATCAGCCTGGGGAGCAGCCCTTGCCAGCGGGGCAGCGTTAATTCAGTGGCTCGAGCTCTAAGAAACCACCAGGCTTTAAAAAGGGGCTCATACACAGCCTGTATTGTTGGGATCCATTGAACTCCGCGAGGAAGAAAACCTCTGGGGCTGGCTGGAGGCACTCTGTGCTTCCCTCTGTTTTATTGCACACCCTCAGACACAATGTGTAAAAAAGGTCAAGACATCATGTAGGCTTTTGCATTAAGCAGCAGAACACTAATTAGTTTTACTGACAATGAGGTTTTGTGCCTGTGTTCTAATATTTTGATGTTTAGTTTTGCTTGAAAACGAAGTCGAACATGATACAAAGCCTCTTCTATTCTCTGTTGTCTTTCCCTCAACATTATTTTTAAGCTCATCATGTGTTCTCCAGCTTGAGTGCTAAGTGTTCTGTTGCTTCAGCTTTAATTTAATGCTCCTGCTTCAAAGAGAATGAAAAGCACAGTCTTGTAGGCCATCGGATTCATCTCTGAAGTGGCATTTGTAGAAAACATCAGGTAGTAATTGTTTCCCCCAGCTCTGCCTCTGAAATTTGTCCTACTGAGAGCTGCTGCAGCACAGCCTCTGTGTGTTTAACTCACTGCACTCAAGACACATTTTTGTTGCTTTTTCCCAAGGATATTTGCTCGAGTTATACTGATGAGAGGCCCTACCTAAACAATAAAAAATTTTGTTAATAGGCTTTTGCAACCAAATGATCTTTTATGAGTGTTTTTTGGCTGTAGAGGATGCTGCTATTGCATTAATTCAGGCTCTACTCACTGCCTTTATATATGTGTGTGTTGGAAACAAAGGCCAGCCTCCCTGAGCTCTGAATGTCCCCATCTACAAACTGTCACACACCTGTACAAGAGACACATTCAGCCAACTGCTTTTTGCAAAAAGTTAAAAATATGTGTAAATGCCTGCAGGATTGAGGGGTGTTAGCATTTTGGTTCCCAGTTGATGGGGATGCACATTGAAATGCCTATTCCATCAGAGTTATTAATGGCATAAAAGTATTTTGTGGTGATGATGATGATATGATGATGATGATGATAATAATTATTATAATAATAAATTCCACTGGTTAAAATATATCCATCCTGCACATTCTCAGAAGAGACCAGCTGCCTCTGACTGTGCCATGAATCAGTCAAGTACTTCAAGACAACTTTTGCCCAAACACAGATCCAGTTTATTTAGTCAGGCTCAATACTGTGTTCATGTGGTTGCAGAGCTCTCAGCTGGCTTGGAGAGCAGGCAGACTGAATGCCTGCCTGCCCAGAATGTACTGTGGAGAAATAACCTCCATTTTTGGCACAGAAGTGCTGTTTCATTCAAAACAATGATACTGTTAGCAGTAGAGCAGTCAGGAATGAGAGCAGAGCAGAGGCACACTCAAAAGCTCAATTCAACAGCCACATGACAGGCTCGGAGGCAGCTGTAAAGGCAGCAGTTCAAAGGTCTAAAGAGCTCCAAGAAGAAGGAAGCCAAAAGCTACTGTGGAGAAGAATTTGTCATAACTTAGTATCCTCAAGCATCCAAGTAAATAAAGCCAGTAAAAAAAAAAAAAGTGCACTTTCCTCACCTTCCAGGAGCAATGGGGAAGGGGGGAGAACACGGATTAAGTCATGTGTAATAAAACAAGAGGGTGAATGTAAACATTTTGTCCTCCTTCAATCACAGCCCTCTGCAGTGCAGCACTGACTGGTGCTCCCCTCTCCTGCTCTGCCTTTCCTGCACCACTGCCAGCGGGAATGAACCGGGTGCCAAAAATTGTGAGTCAGGGGCTCCATCTGAAAGAGCATTTTCTGCTCCACAGTGAGCGAGAGTGGCACAAACAAGGCTGGCTTTTCTTTGGGACTTTGGAAGAAAGTGGCCTGAGCAGTAAATCTCTAATCAAATCCAGCTTTCCCTAAGTTTGACAGCTTTTACTTTCCAGGTTCTGCTTCCAGGGAGTTCCAACCTGTGGTTTTCTACACACATCCAGGATGGGATTCCTGGCACAGCGGGAAGTTTGCACCCTCAGGTGGGATTGGGCTATTGGCGATGCCCAGGCAGTGGCCACCAGACCCTCAGGGGGTGTCCCCTGGCTGAACTGGGTGGGTGAGTCCTCCCAGTCTCTTCCCAGGCCACACTGGGGATGCCCTGATGGAACAGCCCTCTGTGAGGACATGGGGAGGGACACGGGGGTGGAATGGCACAAATCCCAGGCATTGCTCAGGCTCCTTTCCAGAAGAACTATGGAAATGCTACCACACTGCCTCACAGGATATTAGCTGGCAGAACTGGGGAGGGATTTGGGACTCCTGGGAAGCCCAAACTCTTCTCTTTTCCCGGGAAAATCCAGGCTTGGGGTTGGGTGGAGCACTGAGCGTATAACCCAATCTGCACAGGGCAGCTGCAATGTACTACAGAGTGAAAGGTTCAAGCTGGAAATTCTCTGCTGAGCAGAGCAGCAGGTTTTTCCCAGTTTTACAAGTGTCCTGAGGAAACAAGGCTACTATAAAGGTCTTTCAGCTCCTGGTACAGAGGTCTGGGATATTACGGACACAAGAACAAAGGGACAGGCTCAGTGCCGGAGGGCTCAAAACACAAGAGTAGTTTTTGTTCTAACTCTGTCTTGTTTACAGCAGAGTCCTAACCAAACCCGTAATATTTAGGGGCCACGTGCTCTGATCCCTTGACTTCTACTGAGGAGCCTCCTCCTAAGTGAGCAGCTTTGAGGTTTCCAAAGGGAATGGTCAGGGAGCAGCCCACGATGTGGCACGAGTATGTGAGTAAGGATTTTGCTTGGAAGCCTTGTTGGAAATGTCATCTGATCTGTCCATTCCTGGAAGGAGAAAGGATGTTTAACTCTTTGCTCTTTTACCCTGTTTGCATATTCATCTCGGTTAATCACATGGAAATCAGAAATGGGATGCAGTTTGTTGGGGTTTTTTTGGAAATTTCATACTTGTTTTTATCCACTGTGTACACTGGACCCAATACAGCAAATCATTGTGCAAGGAGGTGGTTATTAGCACATCACAGCACACAGTGTGTCTTCTTACACAACTCAATATTTTTAATTACTTGCCTTTACTAGTGAGACAAAATTTAGAGTCAAGTTTCAAGTAATCCCTTTTATTGGACTAATGCAGCAATATTGACAGTCTGGCTTTAGGGATACACAAAACTCCCCT
This sequence comes from Orthonyx spaldingii, assembly GCA_013397795.1. Classification (NCBI taxonomy): domain Eukaryota; kingdom Metazoa; phylum Chordata; class Aves; order Passeriformes; family Orthonychidae; genus Orthonyx; species Orthonyx spaldingii. Next base: position 708,217 of record VZTJ01005975.1, read on the forward strand.
GCAGGTCAGCAAGGGATGGCTCCAAGAACGGATTCCTATACCCAGGAAGGTGGTTTGTCAATAGTGTACGGTTAGTCCAATAAAAGGGATTACTCAAACATTGGCTCTACACTTAGTCTTTAAAGAAAATACCTGAGCTTTTTCAGCTAACATCTATGACTTTAAGAATGTCTGGTTTGTGATGAACCACTCCAAACTGAGAGCTGTTTAAACAAGCAGTAGCTATGTCTTTACTAAAGAAAACCCTTCTTTAACCCCATATTTTTATTTGCACAGTGGCAGCACCCAGAGGACCTGATTTTGATCAGCTCCTGAGCCTGCTGGCACAGGTATTAAACACAAGAACAGATATTTCCCACATTCACAAAGTGTACCCACGCTGTCCCTGTTGTCTGTTCATTTGGAAATATAATGAAACAAGAATCTGTCAATGAATGTGAGATGAAAGCAAAACCACCCAGCACAAGCAGTGACTCCAAGTCGCACAAGCAGGGCCCAAAGTGGAAGACAAGAGGCCATCACCACTGAAACCACAAATGTTTCTTTTCTTCCTCTCCTTAACTGAAAGCTTCACATCCAAAGTGGATTTAGTCGTGGAGTTGGAAGCTCCTGAAAATAGAACTTTTATAAGGTAATATAAACCCTAACACAACCTTAATTATAGTGACACCATCTCTGCACTATAAATAATGACATCTTTGACCAATGTGATGCACAGTAACATGAAAAGTGATGTAACATAAGCAATGTCACTGCTAAAAGTTAAAGGGGAACACATTTTTCTCAGGCAGAATACCCACTATCAATTCAGACAGCACATATCTGATCTAGATTTATGGCAGTGAATAATAGTGTCATGAATGCTAAAGTGTCTGCAGCTTTCAAATAGTTTGGCAAATCTGTACATCAAGATCAGTTTGAAAAGGAAGCACAACTCTTCCTCAGATAATTGCAACTAGAATAACACCACATATACTTTTAGCATGGTTTTTAAGTAAATGCCTTCATCTTTTGTGCTTTTAATAAACACAGTGAAGAAGGACATTATATATGGACTGAAATACCTGGAAGAGACAAGATTTATATCTGTGAAAGTAGGAAAATCTTTAATAAGATGGAGATTATTCAATACCCGGAGGTATTGAATGAGGGGTTTTCCTTCAAAATTTAGCAAATATTTTGGCATCTTGTTAAAAATGCAGCTTTACTTCAAAAACTCAAGTTTAAGTATTGCACCAGTCTGATGAATATGAGAAATGCCCAAATAACAACAGGTTGTGGCATCCAGGGATGTACTTTATGTTAAACACATATTTCATTTCAAGCAAGAGTACTACATTATTCCCATGGGATGTGCTTAAACACCGACTTCACTTATGGCCTGAATCATGATTTTTTTTTTTACAGTCCTAATGAAATAAACCCCTGTTCCAGTTAACAGGAATTTTACTGACTGAAAACAGAGTAAGAACTTCAGGATTTGATCATCACCCCAAGACACAGACAATTTCCTCAATGCTTTTAGTTTCTGGGGCATCTTTATTCCTCAAGACGCTTCAAAAACTGGGAAATAACCATTGGATCCCAGTGGAACACAGCCTTTCTCGGGATAGGAAAAGCCACCACTCAGTTCCCAGTGCAGCAGGCAGCTACTGGAATGAAAACATTACAACAGAAATAAAAGTGCAGGTGCTAAAATGGGCTGTGAAATACTGAGTGACTGGAGAGAGAAGTGAAGGGACTGACTTCACACCCGACACATTCTCAGCCAGCCCAGCCAGCCCTGGATGCTCCTGTTGGGAGCAGAGACCTCCTGGAGGAGGTGAAGCTTGTGGTGGGCTGAAAAGGCCTTTTCCAGCTTCCCAGCTCTTTGTCTCCTCTGTTCTTTTATGACTGAGTGATGAAAATAACCATATTCATCTCCTTTTTTTGGCTTTAAAACATGTCCGTGGTGCTGGCTGTGGATTGTTTAGGTTGTGGTGGAGGGAGCAACCCTGGATCAATCCGTGGGGGTTTATAATCCCCCTGGAGCCAGATTCCTGCAGTTCTGCTGTGCTGTCTCTGTTTTTAAGTACCTCAGTGCCTTCCTAGCCAGGATTTTGGGGAAGTGCTGAGGCACGCAAGGGCTGAGAGGGTATTGTAAAAGCTGATTTTGTTTCAGAGGGATACATCCAGATGATGGAAGAATATGCCTGGATGTGTTTGCTTTTTAGTGCCTGTGGGCCTGACTCTTCAGCAGCACAACCCAAGAACAGCAGTGAAGGAAGGAGAATTATACCAGCATAAAAACCGTGCTGCTCTGCAGCCTGAGCACTCCCAGATTACTGCAAACACCGTGATTCAAACCGTGCACGAGTTTCTGTTTTGTACCAACATTTTTAACATGATTAAACAAAGCCCAAAGGGCACAGTGGCCCTGGTAAGAAAACTGATTCCTTGCACATACACTTTAAATGAAATGCAATGCGACTTTGTGATTCAGACCTTAGTAGGCACAAAATTTAGAATAACTCTGTTTATCTGCGCAAACTTTCCTTAGCCTGTTGCAACTCCAAATGTTTTAACTGTTACACATGGGTGTTTGGTAGACTATACTAAATAAAAAGTTTACAAAGGCTTTCTTTTTCTCCAGCCTACAAAGGACTCCAAATCTTTACTGTTCAGCACAGCTGCCTAGAACAGGCACACTGGAGCTTTTGTCCAGTGAGTCAAACTGAGTGGGAGTGAATACCATTAACCCTTACAACAGAATTATCTTATTCTTTTGATTTTACTGGACACTGGAATATGTTTGTGGCCATATTTGGAACACATCCGGCTCGATCTAGAAGGACACAGGAATAATAGATATCATTCAGATCATAATTAGCCATGTACTTGCAATAGCGGGATGTAAAGCAAAAGGAAAAACACTGAAAATGTTGTTTTTTTGGACTGTGACAAAGAGCTTTTTAAATGAGTTTGGGCATTTTTAGTGTCTGACTCATGTCTGGAGATCTCTGCTATATTCCAGAATCCTTTAACTTTTGTGGTTTTTATTTCTGCCTTTGACAATGACATGCTAATAGCTTCAGGCTTCCTACTGCCTTCTCGTGCATATTGCTCTCCTTTGTTTGCTGCCGGAGAGAAAATGTCAGAATTTTAGAGAGGGGATTTTGTGATCGTGGCAAGAGTTAAGGAAATTTTAGTGTATCCTGTGATGACAGATTGGACCTTCTTCAGACAGAGTTTTCACATTTTATATTCTGTTTCTTTTTTTTCATGTGACTACATCATAAACTTGTAGCAGGCACGAGGAAATACCGCTTTAAGAGCCGCTGATTTATCAAGCATTTATCTAAGTGGAACATTTTTATTATTTTACCAAATTTTACACAAGGCCGATACATGCTAGAGCAAGAATGCCTGAAGGGACTGAGGGCTGTTCCTGCCCCACTGAATTCCATGGAATACAACTTTCCTAAGTCTTCTGAGGGCCAGGCTGGGACCAAGCAGCCCTTTCCCTCAGACATGCCCCTCCTCAGATCATCCTCTCCATCCTGCACTGCCCTGGCCCTTGGGAAAAGAATGTCCAGACAGAGAGTGAGAAGTCCATTAAGGATTTCACAGTGGCATTTGAGGGCAAAGAATTTTGATGACCAGTGAACACCACACTTGAGAGGAGGTCCAGTTGCACAGGGCAAGAAAAGAGAGGTGGGTGTGAGAGAAAAACAAAGGCCTGAAGTCTTTACTTACTGACATAACTCAGAAGTAATTCCTTTGATGGCACTGAATTTACAGTGGTGTCAACCTGATAGTGGAAGATGTCTAAAGATGGCAGAGACAGATGAGCAGGAGGATGGCAACAGGATGTAGAATAAAGTGAGAACAGATGCATATAGGATGAGCACAAAAATAGAACAAAGCCCAGAGCCACAATTTTGCAGGAAGAGCAGCAAACTATTAATCGCAGCACGGGGTGATGGAGCCAGCAGCACCTGGGCAGCCACAGCTCTGCCCCTCTGTGAATTACACATTTCACGGCACAAAAACCACAAAGCTCCTCCGCAGTTTGCTAAATGAAGGCTCTAACTGGTTGTGTGGCAGTAAGGAGAGCTCCCAGCATCACTGCACAAAGCAAGGAGTCTTCCAGAGAGGTTAAATTGGATCTGGCCATCGTCTTGTAGGCTCCAAGTGCAGCTGGTGGCAGCAAAATCAGTGGGAAAAAAAGCAAAAGCAAAAAGCAAAAAAAAAAGAAAAAGAAAAAGTAAAGCAATGGGAGAAAAACCTAAAACATTCAAAGAGACTTTTAAAAATAGCTCAAAGTAATTCTTTGCCTACTGGTTTGGGTTTTGTTCCCTTTCTTCTCAAAGACTGACCAGTAAAAAGGTGATAAAATGGCATTGGAAACATTCAGTCAGGTTCTCTGGGAACTCAGAATCCTGAAGGCTGGGTTAGGGCTGAGGGACTGAGTGTGCTCGAGTCAGAGACTCCAAGAACAGGAAAAGCAAGAGAAGATGTGCTGTGCAGGGGGCAATGCCACATCAATTGCCATCCTAACACCAAGGATTATTAGTAGGTCTCAAGCTGCCTGTAGATCTGACATGGAAACTTGGATATTCTGGGCTCCTCACAGTGTTTCAGTTCCCTTTATTGTAAGAAAAGCTGAAGCCTTGTTTTCCATGCACTGTTCCATCAGGGTGTGGTATGGGGGCTGCTCTGGGACTGCTGTTACCCAACACACAGAACAGCTCAGCCAAAGTCAGGATTTGTGCTCCTGGGTGAGTCAGGGAGATTGGGTGGCAGGTGAAAGATGAAAGATCACATCCCAAGAGCGCTGCGATCTTCCATGCTTTCCCAAATTCCCCTCCACGGGCACTTTTTGGGCCCCTGTCTGTCTGGCAGCCAATCAGGGATGACCTCTGAAGGCACAATTTCCACGGTCTGACGTGGGAGCTTTGCCCCTGTCCCCGAGTGCCTGCACCTGTGTTTTCTGTGGCTGCGCTGTAGCTGGGTAAGCAAATCCTCCCCAGGGGCGAGACCTTTCCTGCAGCCCCTGGCGGCGTGACCTGGCCACACGACCTCGGCCGTGTCCTTCAGCTCCTCGCTCTTGGCTCTGCTGTGACACCACTGAGATTTACGCTCTGGGGGTCAGCTCTTGAAGTCAGCACGTTCTCATGGTGTCACATCAGGCTGGCTGATGAAAGCATGCAGAGGGCTGGTCACCATCCACAGCTGGAGAGAATGGATTAAAGACATTTAAAAAACTGAGTCCCTCACTGTGTTCTGAGCAGTTCAAGAAGATGCTTTCCCTCATGACAATGTCCTGAATCCATCTGTATCACAGGGCACTCACGGGCGTGGGAGAAAATTCATGAGGCTAAAGAAGGCCTGGAGTTGACAGAAGCTGGTGACCACAGACACTCCTACCATTCCTAAAATTCCTGAAAGGTAACACAGCCAGACCCAGGGGAAACACGGTAAGACACTGGCAGTAACAGAGCCTGGCTGGCTGCAGAGAGGGAAAGCAATCCCTGATGTATCAAGCACAGAGAGCTGTCACTGCTGGCACAGGGTCACCCTGCAGGGTAGGACCCAGGCTTGGAGAAATGCTGGAGTCAAAATTCATAGGGTTCACAAGGAGTTGGGTTTAGGTGATGATGTTCTCACATTCCCTTTTGGCCATAACAAGCCCTATTCTTCCAGTTCCACACCCAGACCCCTTTCCTTCACCTTCTACTTTTACTTTCCCTTTCCACAATTTTGTTAATGTGAAGTTATAAAGCTGGATTTGGCACACTTAGGAGAAAATGTGACAGGAATGTTGTCGCTGCATCAGAGGAGGACAATTTATCTATTGTCCCATACTGGCAGTAAGTCAGGTGCATATAAAGCACAACTTCAAAAATTAAAATACATAAGGACATAGTTGTGTATTTTGATGTCGTTTGGTAAGTTCCTGTTGGAGACAAATAGGTTTCCCAGGAAAAAATGTTGTGATATTCACTCTGTGATCTGTTAAAAATGGTCAAAAAATGGATTTCATACAGCTGGTGAAATTAGAAGGAAATGAAGGAGGTAAGAGAGTGAAAGTGATAATGAAGACTCTCCTATTGACCTCATTAAAGGATAAACAGAAAAAGGGGAGTTAAGCTCTCTGCAGGGTCAGGAGAAACAAACAGAAGTAGAACCTGTGTAAAACCAGACAGAACCAGGTGGGAAATGGAGTTCAGCTGCTGCAGGCAGCAGCACAGAGAGAGTCCTACGTGGACAAGTTTGGCTGCTGAGCCCAGAGCTCAGGCTGGAGGTGGATCAGTGACAAACACCTTCCAGGGGGATCCAGAAGGAGGTGCAGCCCTGGGAAGAGGCCGTAATTGATTTGTCAGTGCACCCAGCTTAAGCCAGGGAAGAAGCCAGTGAAAATTAATGAATTAACTCAAATGCCATTGCAGACTTTGATGGGAAGTATCCCTAAGAGAAAATGATGGAAGAAGGAGAGGAGTTTCAATACTAAATCAGAGCAATGGTCCATCTAGTGCTAGATATAAAATCCCTATAACGGACAGTTATGCAATAAGACACCCGTTGGGCATGTTCCTAACACCTGCTGATTTTATTCTGATCTAAGAAGGTTTATATAATTCTTCCTTACCTCATGTGTCCACAGATGTTCTTTTCTTCACACTAGGGCCTACACTTTTATTTTTGTCCTGTTTCTGCCTCACTGTCTAGTGACAGGGAACTCCATAATTTATTATAGTTTTTAAAATGTTCCATCCATGCAGTGGTTCCCTCGTTTGGGTACCAGGACAAAAGTTAACCCAGCCATTTCTCCCACGTTTCACACAACAAATAACATCAACCTTCTTGTTGAACTGAGCACAGAAACCACAGCTTGGCTCCTACAATATATGAGCTTTTCCAGATTCCAACAGTATTTATTGCTCTTTTTGGAGCTCTTTGATATTTCTGCTATATCTTTTTCAAAATGCAGCAACTAGGACTGCCCAGAAGGTCAAAGACAAGAATAGCTCCCAGCATTGGGAGAATGGTGAGGATGATTCTCCATTCCTTTCTAGATAATTTTTGGCCAATCTTAGGCAGTGAACAAACATTTTTACTACGGCATGTCCACAGTATTAATTAGGTCTTCTTTGTGAGCACTTTTTTTCCATGATGTAAGGAAAGGCCATCAGATGCTTTATAAAGAACAGTCTCTGACCCTTAAAGTTTAAAGGATGAAAGGAAGGGACAGATTTCTTCATGGATGATCATCTTATGGAATGGGGAGCCTCCTTTGCAATCATTTCAGCAATAAGGAAATGGGGTGTCTGCTTTACTAAATTCTCTGTAATGCCATTTATCTCCTACTTATAGACAATAAGACACTCAAATGTTGATCATCTATAAGGGAGCAGAAGTTTAAATTGTTAATTTGTTTAAGTGAGCATCATACAAATATGGTCCAGAGCAAACAGAAAGGAGCACCAGGGAGCTGATTGCCCCATAAGGTCTCCAAAATTAATTAATGGTGGAAAGATTCTGTAAGACACAGTAAGGGTCCTCTCATCTCTGCACACACACATATTTTAGGGTCAAAGGGGACTGTCCCCTTGCATAACAATGGCCACAGGACCTCCCCACTGATTTCTCTAACAGGCATACCTGACTGTGTGAGCTGTAATCCATCTTTGAGGGGAATATTCAACCCCAATTCATGGCTCATTTTTACAGTTTAATGAACTCAGACTTACCAGCAATGACAGCAAACTATCAGAAGGAGAAAAGCAGAATCCCAGCTACTCTGTGTGACTGAGATGCCACAAAGAGCACATTGGGAGAAAAGGTGATGTTAGAAAATCCTGGGGTTTTATCTTACAATTTAATCTTGTTTCATCAAACCCTGACTTTAGCAAACTGAGTGCTGTGGCCATGTATTTCTTACTGAGTCACATTAAGAAAACATGAAGATGCTCTGAAATAATTCTCAGTCTGTGAATAACAGAAAAGTCAGTATTAGGATTTGCATTTTTCTTAAGCACTGTGTCCTAGGGGCAGTACAGGAGCCCAGATACTTCACTCCAGTAAAGCTGAATTGCAATAACTCCAGGTCCTCACAGACAGTCTGTTACAGGGCTGGCTCTTCATACTTCATATCTGCAAGATACACATACACTGACAGCATGTGACAAGAGAAAACAAGAAATTAATGCAGATAAGAATTTACAGGTATCATTCCAGCTAAAGGTCATCACTGAAATCCATCTTGTATGGGAAGCAGATTTCCCATTACTGAAATATCCCTGGTATCTCGTGACTGCGAGATTGCTCAGTACATCTCTAGTAATAAGGTTAACTCTGGCCAGTATGACTTATCATATCAAGAGTTATATAAGAATTATGTTCAGAGAGCAAAAGGTGCTGGAATATGCAGAGGATGCTTCCTGCAGCAAGGAATATTAATTGGAGCTGGTGGAAAGGAAAGCAGGTGAAAGGAACTTGGAATGGCAGAGTCTCACCTGACAAAGTCAGAGTCTGTGGCATGGAGAAAACAGGGGTGATTCCAAGATAGCATCCAGGTGCACAAGGCAGGGCAGATCCTGTGGGGGTGGTGTGGAACAGAGTGTGTAAACATTTACATTATTTTTAAGTGTAAGTAATTTATTTAGAGCCAAGACAGCAAGACAGAAATAAGGAAAAGGAGGCATAGAATAAAACTGAATTTCACAACCATCAGACATTATTTTCCATAAGAGAAGAATTCTTCTAAACATAAAGAAGGATGGACACAAACCCCTAATCTGTCTGCATTGCTGTGCTTGCCTGTAATCAAGGAAAAACAATCTTGCAAAGACACAAAAAGATGAAACCTGCATTATATGGCAGTAAACAAGGAATGTGGGGGGAAAGAAAGATCTAAAAGTAGATCCTGTGTGCAACCACCAGGTGGTTGAGCAGTGTATGACATATGAGGAGCTCAGGAGATCAGCTGGCACAGGGGATGATTGAGTGGATGCCAGCAGGGAAGAGGCCACATGAAAGACCAAATCCAAGAAATTGGGTCCATGTATCCAAAGCTCTGGGTGACAGCTCTAAAGCAATGAGATAAATGAATCAGCTCTCAAGGCAGCAATGATGATGGATAAGGTGGGTTAGGATCAGCTGCCAAAGCAGTGTGAAAAGGTTCTAGAAATATTCAGAAATGCATCATGGAGGGGAGGGGGGAAGAAAGGGTACAGGAAGGAGTTGTTGGTTTCCTTGGAAGGTGTTATGGAACACAAGAGAATGGATTTTATTTGCTGCATCACCACTCATTTCGCTTTATGGAGCTTGCTGATGACTTCCAGAGTGTGGGGATGCTGGGAGGATGAGGGGGGCTCCATCCCCGGTGAGGTGCATTGTCTCTGGATATGTACATGCAGTTCTTGCAGGGTGCTGAGCTCCAAACCAGCCAAACTCGGAAGCCTGGGTTGCTTCAGGGTCTACAGGTGGGGCTGGGTGCCACTGAAATCCAGAGGAACCGTGGAGGAGATGGCGTGGAAGCCTCTGTCTCAGCACTTCACTTGGAGGGTCTGTGGAGAGCAGGGAAGCTCAGTGTCTCTCAGGATGATGTTTCAAATGAGAACAGAAGAAATTTGCCAGTTACAGCTCCACAGGATCTGCAGGTTTGTTGCAGAAGCACCTTCACCTTTGTGTGTGAGCTCAGAGCAACACAATGAGGTGTAAGAGGAGGTCCCAAATCGTTCTGCAGAGCAGTTCTGTTGGAGGTGTGCTGGTGATTTTAAAAGAGATCCTTTCCCACCAGCTTCTCAGGCACAGCTTGAAAGCAAACATGCAAATCCATCTCAGATCTGCAATGTCCAGCTCACTTGTGCTCTGGGCTTTCTTTCTAAATCAAAGGGCAATTGTTCAGGCTCTCTGCTGAGGGAGGACAAAAATCTCTGATTTTTTTTTCTTTGTAACAATGTCAGCCTTCCCTTCTGACTGAGGACTGCAGTTGTTTCAAAACTAAAATCAAATATTGCAGTCCCATTTGAAAACAATTATTCTGGGCCAAATCCCAGAAGGTGCTGAGTGCCTTCAACTCCCACTGCATTCATGAGGAACTAAATGTGCTTAGTGCTGTGCATGGTCTTAGAGATTTTCCTGAAGTGTAGGAGCCAGATTTCCCCATATCTTTTAACCTGAGGCACTGCTTACTCCTGCAAATAGAGCACAGCTTGACCCTGCAAGCCCTTAGTATGAAAGGTTGCACTTACTGCTGTGCCCAGTATCACTGACAATAATCTCTACCATCCATAATAAAGTTTTGCAGGATGAAGCCTTAAATAAAATTTATGTCACTGACCTACAACCAACAGCTGCAAGAAAAAAGTAAAACTGTGATGAAAATTCCCAGCCCATTAACGTGGGTATTGCACTACTTCAGCCTCAGACAAAAGCTGCATTAATTCTATCCTTCAAAATGATGCAGTCCAAACAGCTCATCCTGGGTCATTAAACATCACAGTGGGTTCTCTATACAACCTAAAGCCTCAAACTTTCAGCGTTCTTCAAATATGATTCATTAAAATTGTACTTAAGAGACCATCAGCGGGGTGAATGAATTCCCCTTTGCAGCCATGCAGTGGGATGGACAGATGTTTGCCAAACACCAGTGCCTGGATTGCTGTCTTGCAAATGCCCACAGATTGACAAACAAATGACCGAAAGGGTGAGTTAAGGCAGTGAACAGTGGCTCACTACAACTTAAAGAGGAAACAGAGACTTGGTGTGACCACAATGCCCCTGTTTGTGCAAGTGCTGAGAGCAGCCCCACAGAGTGCTCAGGATTGACTCCCTGCCTGTGGCACAGTGCAGAGAGAGCCTGTGTTTGTGTGTGTGAACCTGCCGTCTGTGAAATGGTTAAAACTTAAGGTTACCCATCCAAGGAGTAGAAAATGAAGGTTCTCAGTTTGATGGACAACAGCTCAGAGATCCCTGATGTCCCAAAATATTAGGTTTCTCTTCTAATAATGTTGGAAATATTGCCTACTGTCATGATTAATCTCAGCAGCATCTCCGGCTGATTGCAGGTGACGCAGTCACAGCGCAGTGCCTGTGTTGGTTTCCACACACCGTCAAATCTGCTACAAATGCAGGGGTGAAGGGGAAAGAACTGTGATACCAGGTATCCCAGTGGCTAATAGATTGTGACATGAAAGAAGGAAACCTTTATTTTAATTCAAAAAACAAAAGCCAAATAGCAAAACTTATGTACGTGCCTAACTTTTTTTTTCTTCCTCAAGTGGAAAACGTTCGCCTGCTAACAACTCTTGGCTGGCATCAAGGGAAAGTGGAGGTATTTGCAGATGTGGAGGAAGACATACAAAACATTTTTCAAATCAAAGGCTTGAATTATTGCACTGGGTTCATGAAGTTTCACAGGCATGTAGACACACCATTGTCTGCACCCTGGAACAAGCTGCCCTTTCTTCGGAAAGGAAAAACAACCCAATGTTTCCTACAATCCGATCTGTATGTATCAGGGAGCTATCTATATTTTGAAATTCTTTGCATTGTCTGTGGTAAGGGTGTGCTGTTTTGGCCCAACAATGGCAACATTGATTTTAGAATTTCAGAATTTTGGTGCATAGAACAAACTGTGAAACAAAACCGGCCTGCTCTCAGTAGTACAACAACAGTGCTCTTACATAAACTTGCCTTTCCTCGCCATTTTACATAGTCAAAGATCAATACTGTTCATTCAGCCAACATTATTAAAGCCATTTATCAGGGACTTTTTTCTCTCGTTGCTAATAAAAAGGATTTTGCCGACAAAGTTATGTCATCTTCCGCTCCCTCGGCAGCAGCGCAGATAATTGGCTTTGTTGTGTCCCCAACAATCGGGCCTTGTTTATGAACTTACATTTATTAAGTGAAAGTATTTGGAAACTGATGGTACATTGAAGTTTGGTTGCCATGGGCAATAATCATCCCAAAAAAGTCATGACCTCGCTGTTATGCAGCTAGTAACTAATTGAAATGATACAAATTACTCCGATTCTCTGTCTGCCAGTTTGGAGGCTGCTTGTGGTCAGGGGTCAAAGGAGCCCCTATTGATGAGGCCATGTTTGAAGTGGCTGCGGCCATGGCGGGGTCGGTGCCGGACACCGCCCGCGCGGGAGGGGAGCGGTGCAGGGGACCCCACCTGGGGCTGGCACATCAAAAGCTGCTCCCTGCACTCAGGCAGTGGCTGCTGAGCAGGACATGGTTTGCTGGGTAGGGATAAGTGCTGTGTTCATCCCCAAGGGCTGCCTCGCACGTTTAACTGACGCTGCGACGCCTCCTGAGGTGCTGCCACTAAATCAAAGAATCGTTCTGCCTGCGCTCGGCTCACCAGGAAAAACAAAGGCCTCCTTTTCTGAGAAACATCACAAGAGAAATTAAAATCCAATGAATTATCTGGGGTGTCATCCTTTAAAAACATTTATGGTCATTCAGCTGTGGGTTAAAAGAATACAATATGTTTATCTCAGTGAATATGAAGACCTCAGCACTAAAAAAATTAATAGTATAATGACATTTTTGTCCTTTAGGAAATTCTAAGTGTTTCAAGGGAACGTTGGTCAAAGGCTTATTAAATATGTGCCAAAAGTACTGGTTTGGTGGGTGAGTATTTGCAATGCCACCAAAGAGGTTTCTTTCTTTGTGCAAGCTCCTACAGCTTTAACATGTCTAAATGTATTAAAACTGTGAGACAAGAAACCACGTTACAGGGCCAGGCCGCGCTCCTCGGATAATGAAGACGAACATTTTCTCTGTTTCAACATCATTTGAAAGCTTTACCACATAGTTTGAGTCTGGTATGTTTCAACAAATCTTTTCATAAATATCAAAGCTGTGCATCACCTGCTAGGGACAGAAGTCATTCTAATGGCTCCATTTTTCTCTGGTCTAACCAACTTTCTCTCTTCAGGAGATACCAAAAATTCTTAATACAGACTTTCAGTCCTGTTTAATATCTTTATCGATGAGAGGATTGAGTGGACCCTCACTAAGTTCACAGAAGACACTAACTTGGGCCTGAGTGTTGATCTGCAGGAGGGTAGCACTACCTGTGCTTAATAATATACATTTTTACACACAGTCTCCCTAAAATTGATGTCATTTAAAAATTGTTATCACTGATGCCCAGGATCTAAGTAGGTGCCTACAGGTGTAGGTATAAGGCAGAGTGAAACAGAAAACAGTAATCTGTTTCCTAAGAAAATTATGTCTTTTTTTTCCTGTCTTCTCCTGGCAAAATTCCTTCTTCTTGTCAGGTAACAAAAAATGAAAAACATTCCTTTTCAAATTAAACACATCACTTTGGAAGTGTTGTGTTTTAACAAGACACTGTCACGCTTAGAGGAAAGTGGGCACCTGTCACGAGAAATATTCATAGTAGAAAACCTCATTTTCTTTTAAACACAGAAAAAAATTGACCAGCCCTATTACAGAAGTCTTTCAGTGCCACTCCATGTCAGCACTGTCATTATATCTCCTGTTGTGGAGACAGCCAAGAACATGTCTTTGGAAATTTATTCTGGGGCTGCCCTTGTGGCCTATTGATTGTGCTCCCTTCATGTGAGAGCCCCGTGCTGAAGGGGGCTGGCAGCTGCTCGGAGGGACAGAGGGGCCCCCGTGTGCTGCCACACAAACCAGCCTGGCCACTTGAAGGTTTCCAAGAGTATTTTAATCTCATCTTCTGCAAAACTTCCTGCAATGGTGGGAGTGAAACATTTAAAGAGAGAAAAAATTATTTTTAAGCATTCAGAAAAGTACTGAGCACGATCCTTGGAAAGAGGATCCTCCAGGAAGCAGTGCTGATACAAGATGTGGAATGACACGAAGAAGGCACAGCACTGCTGATTCCCCTAAACTGGGGGGTTTAAGAGGAATATTTGGACCTCATTCTTCAGCCTACAGGCTGCTGGAATCACCTTCTTTATTTAGTAACTAAGTTGCAAAGAACAAATTACCTATTTCCTTACTAAAAACTTTTTTTAACTCCCTATAGCTGATTTCTGTCCTTTAGGACAATAATTGCCCAGAGGAGCTGTGGCTTCCCTGTCCCTGGAAGTGTTCCAGGCTGGTTTGGACAGGGCTTGGAGCACCCTGGGATAGTGGAAGGTGTCCCTGCCCATGGCAGGGGGTGGGACTTCACAGTTCCTTCCAACCCAAACCACTCTGTGATTCTGTGATCTGGTAAATGGCAGTCCTGGGTTTTTTCCCCCATGGATACAGGTGTGAGCTGTCTCTCCATCCGATCCCTACAGTGGAGTCATTTCTAATTTTCGCCACCCTGAGAGGTGATTGGAGCCAACCTGTCCATGCTATAAGGTAATCACAGGGGTAATGAAGAAACAGAGACAGTTTTTCTCCACTGAACCTGCCATGAGTCAGCAGGAAAAGCCAGAGCAGACAGATTGCAGCCCTGGAAGCAGAACAGGATGTGTAAAAGACTCTCTCAAGCAAAACCTCGTTCTGCCGAAGCTCCTTGGTCCCACTGAAGTCAGTGAACTGCACAGACAAAATCCAGCTAACCCACGGTTTGGAAAGCAGCGCTTCTTATTAAGCAGTGGATTGGTTTCCAGCTCAAAGGCTGGATTCATTCCCACCCTGAATCCAGTGCGCAACACAAAGGGCCATCTTGAGGTCCATATCCTCACGACCTTGAGGTTCATATCCTCACAGACACTGCCCAGCTGCTGTTTGTCCGTCCTGCATCTCCCCCGATGCCTCAGCTCTGCCAGCAGCATCGCTGACTGCTTGGCTGTGCAATACACACATTAAACACCGCCCAAACACGTTTTGGCACAAGGGAATTCATCAGCTCAAAAGAAGGAGCAGTGGTTTGTTGAGTCAATGAGGAGTTTTCTTCCCCAAGTCTAAATGCAGTGCTAGGTGTTTAATCTGCATTTTAAAAAAGCTGATAAACATGCATTTACACAATAAAACATGACCATCTGAAAGAGCCATCACAGCCAATTGTTCTTTGTGTCAATTAATTCCTTCCATTGCCACCCAAAAGGGCTCAGCTGAGTCCCCCTTGGAGACCCTACTTCCAACAACAATTCCCTTCCTCCCCAAGGCATGGTGCCCACACCACACGGGCAGCTTTCCTGGCCAGCTCACTCCCATCCCCATCAAACCTTCAGCCTTCCTCCTCTGAGGCACACAGGGGGTGGGGGGATGGCCCCAAGGGATAAAGCTCCTAAATCTGAGCGTGCTGAGGGCTTTTACCATCACTGTTCTGCTCTGTACCTGCTGTGGGTGGAGAGCTATGAGATGATTTTTTAGCTCCTGTTTTGGTTGAGAAATCTGAACATCCTGAAGCGTCAGGAGTCTCAAATCTACTGGCCAGACCTTCTCTCATTTCTTCTACAGAAAATATAAATCACTTGAACACAAACCTAGGGGCTGTGCTTGCTGGCTCCTTGGTTGACTCCTATCATAAGAAAGGGGATGTTACAATTCAAGCCACTACAGACCAGACTTTTGTGGACTGGCATTAAACAGATTTTTATGGACAGCCTTACTTCCCAAAAAGCCCTTTGCAATCAGTGGGTTAATGATATTGTAAGGTAAATCTCATCGTGGATAAAGGCAATACGATTCAAGGTGGTTGTATGTTCCCACATTAACAGGTTGTCCACATATGACATGAAATTTCAGTGAATAAAAAAAACCAAAGCAGGTAAAACAAAGAAAGGAAAACTGTCATGAGGAAAATGAACATGTAGCTCTCCTCTGGAATAGACCCTTTAATTTTGCAGGGCTATATTGCTGCTTTTCTTCCTTAAATCACTACCCTTTTAATAAGCAGCGTTAGCTGAGAAATAACCAAAATGATAACAGTTTAACTACTTCTAGGATTGTTCCAAGGATGACAAACATGATTTTGAGTGATCACTAAAATACATGTATGTATTTTATATGCAGATATGCATACAGGTATACACACCTGTAGACATAAGCAGCATATACCCATATGGATACAGAAAAGGATTTCCAGAGCAATCTGCTCCTCTCTAGAGTGTATTCTGGCACAACAGCCAATCTCACTGCGGTTCTCAAGGGAGCTCATTCCACCAGGGCTTGCACAGGTTTGAAAGATTTTGGATTAGAAGCCCTTCCTCAGGGAGAAGTGGGAAGTGCCCCAGGATTCCTTCCCCGGCATGCAAACCACGGGACAACGAGTCTGGGCAGGGCAAGGGTCCCTTCTGTCCCTTCCCCACTCCAGGGCACCCACTGGAAATTGTGGATTCAGCTTCACCTTCAGATTGCTCCAGTCACCCACAAGGCCAATTCCTGACCATCCACCCCCAGGAGAGGGGAGGTGACAGATGGCTGATTAATGTTTATATTCCTCAGCTTTTCGCTTTTCAAGAATTTCCCCTTTTTAAAATCCATGTTTAGAAAGGCTTGGATTGAGCACTAGTTCACAAAAGGTTACTTAAACTACCAGATACTGGGGTGAAATGAATTAATGCACTTGTCTAAAATTCAATGAGAACTGAAAACAGATAGAAAATTAGAAAAATGGTATGAACTGATACCTAATCCCATATCTCAACAAATAACAATGGACTGTTTATGCTGCATTACTCTTTTCTAATCTCCACATATTACTATAATTATTAACTGCTAGTCCTAAAATCTATAGAGTTATCATTATTGTTATTATTATGAAACTCAATCTCATTTTCATGTCATAAAGATAAACCAAATCTCATTTCAATTAGTTGCAGCAGGAGGGAATGAACTTTAAACAGACATTTAATTTCTGAAAAAAAAATTAGGAAGTTCTTCATGGAAATGTTATGGCATTTTGAAACAGATTAATAGTTCAGTATGAACACATCCACCCTGCAGCTAAATGATGGCTGTACTGTGATCAGGAGACAGGTTAAATGAGCAAAATCAGTTGATACCACTGGTTTGGATCTAATCAAATAGTCTTCATTTTTATGACTTTTTAGCTACATTATTTTTTCATCCCCTGTGTTCTCTGAATTGTTACTGGGGGTTAGCTGCTTTGGAATTGGGTTCTATTTGGCTTTAATGTATCTGACTGGTAAAGAAGCCCAAGGACCAAGGGGGTACTTGGCATTCTGGCTGCTGTCTGAACGGCTCCAATCACTCTGTCTCCATGGAGCACATCCCCGGACACAGCAGCACCTCCTGCATATTTCATCATCGCTGCAGGGCAGGATGTAACCCACACCACGGCAGGCTGCCTCCCCAGCACACCCAGCCTCAGCCCCTGCCCAGCTTTCCCAGTTTTCCAGCCCTCAGCTGGTTAAGGGCTGGCCAACGAGGGTGCTCAGTGATGGTTTGATCCACAAATCCCTGGAATCTTAGAACGCTAAGGGGTTGGGATGGATCTTAAATATCATCTAGTCCCAACCCCCTGCCATGAGCGGGGACACCCCTCACTAGACCAGGTTGCTCATGGCCTTATCCAACCTGGCCAGGGATGGGGAATCCACAGTCTCCCTGGGCAACCTGTTCCAGTGTCTCATCATCATCCTCACAGTAAAAAATTTCCTTCTAACGTCTAACCTAAATTTCCTTGTTTTCAATTTGTACCCATTACTCCTTGTCCAGTCACTACAGTTCCAGGTGAGAATCCCTCTCTGGCTTCCCTTCAAGGTTCCCTTCCAGACTGAAAGAGGACACGCCATGAAGGTGCACTTCTGGATCTTTGCTGCTGGAAAAAGGGAATCCAAGGCACTGGCTGAACCCACGGCCGTGGATGTGGCTCTCCAGAACGGCTCAGCACCACTGCAGACCTTGCAATGGTGACAGAAACCCTCAAGCCTTGAGAAATCCTGGTCCCTGTGGCATTGCCGACTGCTATAGACCTCAGTGTCCTTTTTAAAGAGATTTTTGCCAAGCTACAAAATTAGTTAATTATCCATTGCCTGGCAATCCCAAACTTTAAGCCAGAAACTGAAAAATAAATTAATAAAAAAGAGGTGTGAACAGACTGGGGATCTTCTCGCCTTGCTGCCCACCCCGCCCTCTGTTTTCCCCGTGCCCCGTTCCTCGATGCAGCCCCGCGGCAGCCGCAGCGCTGAGCGGGTCCCTGCGCGGATTCCCTGCTCCATCCTCCCATGGAACATCCCCACCTCCTGGTTGGCGCCCAGATCACAGCCCCGGCCCGGGGGAGGCATCTCCTCCCGGCCTCCTCCCCGCCGGCAGTTCACACCGTCGCGGTTTTACCCTCTCCTAAAGCATGTTTAGAGGTCAGAAACACTACGTATTTGATGCCAGGCCAACACTAAAACTCAGAAGTAAAAAGACACCCTGTAGATACGAGCTGAAATCCAGTTTCATGAAGTCAGTTCCAAGAAGTTTCACTCTCTCCTTCCACTACCCGCAGTTATTTGCTTCCCGGCACCCAGGCAGCAAAAAGCAGCCAGGAGCTGAGAGCTGCGGCTGGCAGAGAGCGGCACCACCGAGCAGCACAGAGCAGGACACTGAGCTGGGGAAGCCTTGGAGGAGCCGGCAGAAAGGATCGGCCCAGGGAATGCAGGGCTGGAAGAAACTAACAGATGGGAAATTAGGGGGCGACTGATAAATGATGAGGAACTTCATTAGCTGAGATGATGAGGTTTAGAGAGAAACTGAGGTTGAATTAGAGGGAATTTCCACGTAATGACAAAGAGCTGGGACAAAGCAGAGCAGGGAAGGAGGGAGTAGTGAATTAGAAGAAAAAAATGTTTGGGAGAGACTGATCCAAGAAGAAAGCCGAAAGTAGAGAAGTGGTGAGGACTGGGATGAGAGAACTGGGGAAAAGACTGACCATATCTTGGAACACGAGGGGAACCCAGACTCCCTGAATGTCACAATCCCTCCACTCACAGAAAATATCTGAGATCCAGTGGCAAAGTGTGACTCGTGCCAGTGCTGTTCACACGTGGGATCCACCTTCTGCCATTAATCAATCCAGGAACTCAAATTCACCGTGGTGAACCTCAAGGCACCAGCTCTTCAGACAGACAATCCACAGCTGTACAATATTTGCAAGATTTTTCCACTTGAACCCAGTTTGTCCAGCCCAGGAAATCACACAGATAAAATCAGCTTTAAAATCATCAACTCCAACACTCCCATTCAGGAACACCAGAATTAAGTTTGCATCAAGCAACTCGAATTGAGCTGTTTTATATTACAGCACAGCACTTAGAGATAACACAATTAAAATCATTATCTCCCTTTTTTTTTTTTTCTGCAGGACTCTCTCACTGCAATATCCTTTGAATGTGGGGTTGGGGGTTATTTTCCTGTAATATAAAATGAAGTGGCTCGTTTCTTTAAAGTAGATTAAAGTTGAATTATGGCTGTATAACATCGTTTTAGATCTCTGGTTTCTCAAGCAATACTCACAGAGCTGGCAGCAGAACTCTGTTGGCCAGACAACAGGACTTCCATTTGGCCTGTATATACATATTAATACAATATATATTTTTTAAAAATTAAACTACAATAAAAATTAGCTACATAAATCCACCTTATTATCTCTTATAAAACTGCAGGTATGACCTAATAACAAAACACAGCCAGGGTGACTTCTGTGATCACAAAGCAAAAATTGCTCCAAACTTCTGCTCCATACACTGACCACATCTCATGCAGCAGTGACCCATAAAGGGCTTGGAAAACTTTAATTTTAGAGAAGAATAAAAAGTAGTAGCCTGTTTGGCTAACTGCCAAATCACATATCCTGTGCACCACTGAAATTTACTTTTCAGAAAAAGAGATCTTGGCACTTCATGGAAAAAATCAGGGTCTTCTTTGGATTTCTGCATGTGGGCATCCAAATTCTCTGTCGATTTTCACAACTCTGACCCACATCCCCCAACAGTGCTACTGCAGTTATGAGCATCTATTGTAACACTTAAAATGAATAAAGAGCAGTGATTTTCTGCAAGCTTTTGCTCTCACTCAGCGAGATAATAGCAAGTCTATAAGTAAGGGAAATGTTTTTTTAGCAGATGAATCAGGTGGATCACCCAAGTAACTCAAATCACCAAGGCTTATTTGTTTGCTGTAATTCCTAATTGTTTCTGGAATCAGTTGAGTGCCTTCCCTCAACAACAAGTTTGCCTTATTAAGCTTATCCATGCAAGAGAGAGAGGGATTCTTGACATGCTCTGGATTGCTTCTGCTTCCATCTGTGCTAACCAGCAGTGGAGAAAGTTTTCTGTGCTGACAAACCCCACAGCTGTAACACTCCCCAGTCACAAGAGGCCGTGATTTACTGGAGTTGTTAAAATAAAGTGGGAGAAGAAACTGTTATAGGTCTTGGAAACTACAGGGAGTTGCCATTTAGACCACACTCAAATCTCAGAGGAAATGGGATCCACTTGAGAACAACAAAGTGCTGTGGGATATGGTTCTCTGTCCACAGCCGGAGAGGGATTTCCCTTTGTGTGAAGCATTTGTTTCATATTTAAAGGATCTCAAGTATATTATTGATGTTTTATGTTGTTGTTAATGGACCCTCCAGGTCTGTATAACTGATGATAACTTGACATTAGGCAGCATTCTCCATTTGAAGATTTATTTGGGATTCCTGAGAAATGCAGCCCCACACAGAGAGCAGGAGTCAGCTATTTAGCAGCACACTGTGATACCACAATAGTGTCAGCTATTCCAAAGGGAAAGTGAAAAATGTATTTCGCTCAGACCTCAACAAGAATGCAGGAAGAGCGAAAGTAATAATCCAGTTGCAGCCAAGATGCCAGGCCTATCTAAAACAGAAGCAAAAGGTAGTCCCCCAGGTTTTCAAGACCTTGTTTTCAGATTTCAAGCTCTCACATCCCTCCTGTGCAGTGTTTATTTGCATTACTGCAGGACACCAGGAGATACAGAAAGGAAGGTACTGACTACCCTGAGTCAGAAGTGTCACTCCTCCAATCACAGTCAGGTTGCCAGTTCTATCTGAAATGCTTTTGTTCAAGTAAAAAAAAAATTATAATATTATTATGCAAAATAACTTGCTAATGTCTGGATTTCAATGACATTTCGGTAGTTCCCTCCTGAAAAGTGTTTCTGCCAATACTGAACGTTCTCTGGATGTTGGAGGTTCTCAAGTCAAAGGCTTAGATGTGAAAACACCCAACCTAAGAGTCCAAATCCTGTTTATGGAGTGTCAGCTTCTTGTGCATCCCTTGATGCTCTTCTTGAGCCTGTAGTGGTTTTCCACGCAAGGTGAAGCTCCTTGCTGAGCCAGAGGAACCTCTGGAGGCAGAACTTCCCCTTGAGCTGTGAGGTTTTGCTCTAGAGACCTTTGCCTTTTCTCCTGTAGTCACACACGATCCAGCTGTGTGACAACAGCGTTTTGTGAAGCAGCAGAACGAAATGAAATGTTCTGAGAAGGGTCAGAGCAAAAAACATTCCACCAATGGGAATGTTCTTGGCTGACTTTGATTACTTCTCTGCATTTCAGGGAGGGGTTTCCTATTAATATCTTTCCTCCTGATCTCCTTCCAGGCTGGTCTTCGTATTTTTGACCTCCATTCTCTTTATTTTAGGGCCCTCTCCAACAGCTTATAAATGTCATGTAGAAATTAATTTTCAAAACAGGCTAAAACCTTCCAAATTTCCCATGCTGTGACCCTCCCAGTCTTAGAACAACAAATACTTTGTTGTCTCCAATATTGCCTCTCCATAATGTCTAACAGAGTGCCTTACAGGACGTGAGTTATCCCTTCACTTCAAGAACAGCCTGGCACATGGAATCCCAACACATTGGAGTTGGGATAAATAAATACAGCCTTCAGGCAGCAGAGTGTGAGCAGGACAAACCAACCAGCCAGGCCCTGGGACATGCTGAGATCAGGATATTTGCTCTGCGCTGTGCAGGAGGAAGGAGTGAGGATGCTGCTGGAAGGGTGACTGGCACACGACCAGGCTGCTGCACTTCCCTGCTCCCACTGGAGATTTGGGCCCCTTGGAGCAGCCAACACAACTGTCCAGGCAGCCACAGGTCAGTCCAGAGCTGGCTAATGACTTCGTTAGCCTAACGAGTTTTAGTAGCAGGTTCTCTGAAGCAGGCTCCTCTGACTGAGCTGGGTAATGGCTCATTGCAGCAGCAGTTGTGCTCTCAGAGCTGAAGGCTGAGAGCTGAACCTGCCAAGGAAGCAGAGACCACAACCCAGCCCTGCCCCGTTTGGAGCAGCCCCTCTGACCCCGAGATGATTCACACAGATTCGCAGGAATTCAGATCCAGGGATTCTTAAAAACATCCCAGAGCCTTGACCCTATGCCAAGAGGTTCTAACACAAACGCTTGCTGGCTCAAGGTTCTATCAGAGGGACGGGCACACACAGTTAGTCATTCCCACCTGCTCTGGCCTGGGGAGGTTTATGCTGCACAAAAACCCAACAGGAAGATGCTCCCCCTGTCCCAAGGGTAACAACAGGGGACTGGGGCAATGTCCCCGTGCATGGATTTACAAAGCTGACAGGGAATACTTCAGCATGGAGGATGAGAGAACAGAAGGCTGAGAGGAGGTTTTTCCTCAGACTACAGTGATGTTTTCAGTTTTCAGACCTCCTTGATTGTCTTTTGTGACCCTTTGGCTGGCTGAGAAATTCTGCACTGCATCTTCAAGCTGCCCCTCACAAATACGTCAATACTCCCCAAAAACTGGGCCTATCCTTCAAGTCCTTAACTGAAGTCAGTAGGAATTTGTTCATGGACTTTAGGTTTGGAACTACAGACAGATTACAAGCTGATATTTGGTATCCAAACCCTTCATGGAAAAAAATAATACCATTATAATTCATTTGCATTATAAAGCCACTTAAAGGACATGGTGAGCAGAAAATGAAACATGTGAAGTGCTGATCACAGATGTAGCAAAGCCTTTCTCCCCAGAACATGTTGGCAAGACAAATTGCTGTTCTACAGTAATAGATATTTGAGTATCTCTTTGATTGAGTTTAAATTATATCTGAATCAGATTTAATGAAAGTTTCACAAAAATACTGTGTGATTAAACATCAATTGATTATTAAGAGTGTGTTTATCAGTGTGTAGTATCACTGCTAAATTTAAAAACATTCTTAATAGTCCTTTGGTGTCTAATTATTCTATAATAACTCTTATGAAATTTAAATGAAATCAGCAGCTGAGATGCACAATTTAAACCAACATCAATTTAAAAACCAGCAAAATTACCCCCCCCCCAAAATACAAACAACATCAAATAAAATCTAAACTCAAATAATTTTGAATAACAGCTGTTCATTAAGATTTTGACCGAAATGAAATGGTCTCAGTTGCTCAGTTGTTACAGTTGCTGAGATTCTTGCATGTTGCAGGTGCCTGATTCAGACACCCTTTGGTGGGGAAGTCACTCTCTCCTGATTTTCTTCAAAAGTCACCTCTGATGGGTTATTTGTTGGCAATAAAAATATTAACTTGTTTCTTCAGTTTCATCTGAGGCTGGAAAACTGCACAGATGAAAAGGAAGGAGTGTTTGGCAGCCTCAGGGAAAGAAGAATCACAGAATATTCTGAGGTGGAAGGGAGCCACAAGGACCTTGAGTCCAACTCTTAAGTGAATGGCCCATACAGGGATTTAACCCACAACCCTGGCATTATTAGTACCATGCCCAAACCTATTGAGATTATGCCCCATTTGATCCATTCCAATAAGCTCAGAAAGTCTTTTTTCATCCCTTTTTTTCCTTCCACCTGTCTTCCCAACCTTTTCCTAGAGTCCTGCAAAAACAGGACAATCTGACACCCAGAATAACCTTCATCTATTTATGTGTCTAGATGTCCCACAGAATTGTCTCTGGAGCAATCCTGGAGGGAAAAGTGCCCTCAGAGCACACGCAGACGATGGGGACCCTTCCACAAGCAGGGCACAGTGCCAGTGCTGAGCCACAGGAGCTGCCTCCACCCTTTGTCCACAGCAGCACTCAGCTCTCAGACACAGCAGATCTGCGAACACGAGGCCACCCACAGCCAAATCCAGCACTAAATCCACTCAGTGCACGAAGCCCGAGCAGAAGAGCGGCTGTGCAGCTCTCAGGTGAGAAATCGTTCCACCCAAATGGACCATGAACGTAAACACTGACTAACGAGAGCGCCACAGATTGGGCCATTAAA
Source organism: Orthonyx spaldingii (assembly GCA_013397795.1). Taxonomy (NCBI): domain Eukaryota; kingdom Metazoa; phylum Chordata; class Aves; order Passeriformes; family Orthonychidae; genus Orthonyx; species Orthonyx spaldingii. Next base: position 732,354 of record VZTJ01005975.1, read on the forward strand.
AGCGAGGCAGAGATGAATGGAAATGTCTGAGCAGGAACATAAAACAGACCAATTTCTGCCACTAAGTAGGAGTGGGAGTATAACAGTCCTTGTTATAGAGTTGCTGGCAGTGATGTTATTGTTAAGGCTGAAAAAGACCTGGCATTCCAAATCTCTTCTCTCTTGTAAAACAGGAAGATCTGGGGCTTGATCCTTCACTTCAAAGGTACCTTCTGCAACTGCTCAATGAAGGAGAATCATCACATGGAGGAGAAGGGAAAAAACCTCATGGATTGCAATATCTTGTGCTGAATGCAGCCCCAGGTGAAGGCGAGATTTCAGTTCCACTGAAGTTCAGAGCTGGGGTCTTTTGCAGATTTGCCCCACCACGAAAAGCCAAGACAGAAGCAACCAGACAATGACCCAATTACAGCAAAGATCAGAACCAGGAAAATCCATATTTCATGGGAGAGGACAGGTGAGAGGACAGCAAATTCCAGACAAAATGGAAAGGAGGGACAACCCAGCTCCAGGTAGGAACTGATTCTGTAATCTCCAGACTGGAAATGGAAGCCTGATAATAAGAGTAACGCAGAAGCTGAAAATAAAAATACACAAATACATCGATAAAGATCCTTGACTCCTAATTTTTTTTTTTTTTTCTTTACACAGAAAAGAGGACTTGAGGAAAAATGGGGACTGGGGTTTTTTTCTGTCTGACTTTATGAAGCTTAGGATTTATTTATTATTTCATCCATCAACAAAAAGTTCTAATTAATGGATTCTGTTTGTGAATTCAAAAAAAGGCTAATTCACAGCTTGGTTTAAGAACATGTTTTGGTTCCTAAAAATTCCTGGCTGATTCCACTGGGCTTCTCACAACTCAGGCTGGGAGCCATTCTGAGGCAAGAGAGAGAAGAGCTGAGCAGAGGATTTTGAAGTTTGGACATTTGTCTTTGTTACGACCAGAAATGAAACCTGAAATTTTCAATGAAGGAAAATTTGTACAACATGGGAAATAGTTTCAGTGCAAAATTGAAACAATAATTCTAACATGGCCTTTTAGAATTTGACCTTTTTATCTCTTAACAACATTCAAATATAATATAGAATTTGAATATTTGAAATGAAAAGTAATTTCAACATTTGAAATTTCCACTTTTTGCTCTGAAAATGTCAAACCAGGATATTTCAACTTTCTGGGAACTTTTTCCCCTCCCATTTTCATTTGAAAAGGAGAACTTTCAGCTTGGGATGCTCATTCACAGGAATCTCCAGGACAACTGGCTGTCAGCAGAAAGGGGAAAGCTGATGGACTGCTCCATGATCAAGCTTAGCCATTAATTTCTTATTCCACTACCCAATAGCGTTTATTTTTGATAGGTTGTGGATACTTTAAAATATTTTTGTTATTCACATGATTATGTAAGTGTTTTAGGCTAAAAATTGTCTGCCACCTGTTTATGGGGGGGAAATAAAGGTGATAACCTTTTTGACTGCTTTGGCTAAATCCAAATGGGACTGTGAACCAGAAGTGCCAACCCCTTGAGTTACCTTGATGCAAAACGGGAGTGAGAGAAATCCATTTATCCCCCACTCACAAATGTTTTGTCCAGTTCTGCACTGGAACTCTGAGGTCCTACATTTGCACCTCAACCCATCCATTCCTCGTGGACAACTGCTGGCCAGCCTCTGAAATGGAGCTAATAATTCTACCTGCATCTCCAGATCATTTTGAGATGTCTGAGTGGAGAGAATTACACAATGACTAAAAGTTATTATGTATCATGCATGTGTTTGCCCATAAATAATAAATTCCTGAAGCAGACATAAGAAGTTCCCACTGTTGTCTACCTTTATAACAAATTCATAAGCAATAGCATTGTACATGATTACTCACTCAGCTGTTCCTTTTCCAATGATAGGTTTCCCTCTAGATCCAAATACACCTCTCTCCTAATCTAAGTTGCATGGATTTTGTTATTTTTAATATTTCAGAATAGAAACACCCATTTGTGAAGCAAAAGTGTAAAAAAAACCCAGGTGTTGTCTTGTTTATTTCTAATTCTTTACACTGGATTTTTTTCCCCTAATGCTCCTTATTTAGAGCCCTTCTCCTGTTTACAGCTCAGGAAATTGCCAAACCTGATCAAAATTGTTCCCTGATGGTCTGTCAGGATTGTCACAGTCAAGTTGCCAGACTCTGGTGGTGATGGTGGCTCTGTGGTGCCCAGCCCCAGCTCTGGCCAGCTGAAATGGCTGCTCGGGCTAATTTCCCTGTCTCTCCGCATCCTACCAGGATTTTACACCAGAAATAAATTGTCACAGGGAGAATATTTAAATTCAGGAAACAAAATGTTCCCACTAATTCAATGTAGCCATCTCCTGCCTACTAAAAGTTATGAGTTATGTGTGAAGTAAAAAACCTCTCTGCCGCATGAGATAATGAGAAAACGGGGATTCTTTATTCATTGTACTTGTCCCTCTGCACATAACATTTGTATATCATGCCAGGAGTAACCTGTGTCACTGCACTTATAGCCACAGACCAGACTAAATGCCTGCCCTTCACTGTTTTTACGTCATGATTCATATACTCTCCCTGCTCTTTCTGACTGCCTGCAATTACTTGTGACAAATGATTCTTCAGTGTACTGTCTGCTTTACCTTTTCAAAATGTTTCCATGGTTCACAGATAAGTCAGCTAGTGTACACTGTACTGTCTGGTGGGAAGTAAATCCCAGGACAAGCACAGGAACAGGTTCCACACCATTTTGCTGGCAGAACTGCAGACATCCCCCTCACTCAGCTGCAGCACGAGGAGCCTGGACCAGCCGTGCAGCAGGCCTGGGGCTTCTCCACTACAGCACTGTGGAGACCCCAAAGGAACAGATTGTTCCCTACAGCTGGGCTCTCCCAAGAACATGGATCCTTGCTCCACAAGGAGCTTGATGTCATCTATAACAAAACATCTGGTAAAAAAAAGAAGTCATTATTTTAATATCTACCATGAAAGGACATGCAGCTGAATGACCCCCATTGGCCTGTTGAGCACATCTGTATCCAGAGGTGAATTCTGCCTGGATTGAAACCTCTGAAATTCCAGGGGGGCTGCTTGTGCCTTCAGCTCCAGCAGTGAGTACCAGGGGAGCTCCACTGCCCTCAGGGGTGTAAGTGCCAAAGGACCCAACCCATTGCCTCCTCCTGGCAGCACAGAGAGTTAACTCTGCTCTGCGCCTGTTGATCAGCACGTGTGCAACAAGGGCAGCAAAGCAGAGCAGGGCTGCTCCCAGGCAGCCCCTGGGCGAGGCAGCAGAAGCTTCTGGGATTCCACACTGTCACCACAAAACTTGGCACTGAAAAGGATTGCCCTTCTTGTGCTGCATTTACAGAATTTTCAGGGCTTCCTCTTGCAAAACAGATGCAAAATGCTGCCATCTGTTCATCCTGCCCATGACTGTGCAAGATGAAGAAGTAAAAAAAGTGCCTGCATGAGAAAGCTGTCATCATCCAACCCAAAAGGAGAGACAGGGCTGTAGTGTGCAAGGGAAGGGCTGTTGTCACAGGGGTCTGATTTGTAGCACAGTCATTTTCAGTTCTGAAATATTCACTCGCTCCCCGGCACCTTAACCAAATAAATTCAGTGAACCCCAGTAAGCACAGAGTTTATGGATGTGGCAGGTCCTGGAAGAGAGCAAGGATCCACTGCCTGGCCTCAGAATTACTTACAAGAGCAAAGCAGAGAGACAAAACATAAACCACTCAGTAGCTGTGCTGATACGGTACCAGGCTGGTGCCTGGGCACCGGCCCCAAGCAGCAGCCAGGCAGCAGCTCTGTGCTGTGATTGCTGCATATGGTCAAACCTGGGTCATCTTCCCTTCGCTGGTTTTGTTGGCAAGATAACAACCAGCGTGGGCAGGTCCTCCCCGGCTCCAGATGCACCTTGAGCTGGCTGTTCAGATGTACCCAGCAGGGCCACCAAGCTCCACAGCCACAGCCCCACGGTTGTGCCTCTGGCTGGAGAGGGGAAAAAAAGAGCTGCTGTGGGAGCAGAGCCCTACAGAGACAATCCACGGCACAAAATGTGGGAAACTAAGGTTGTTCTAAATGTTTTCTGCTCTGGTCACCCCTGCTCCTCGCTGTCCACAGTGAGTGCCAGCTCAGGCAATTGCTGTGGTCACAGCTGACTGTGCTGCCTCCGACACAAATCCCAACCAGGGACAGAGGCACTGGCACAGCAATTCCACACACGACACAGCTCTGCTCAACTTATTTGTTTTTATGGACAGGGACACTGAGCCCAGACACTGAATTGTCAAGTGCCTCTTAGAATGCAGAATGCCACGCTAAAAAAAGGCAAAGGGAAAGCAATTCAGAGAGAAGAAAAAGATGGAAATATCTATCATTCAACAACACTGACAAAAAACAAACCCTGGCAGCAGGCTCCTATGCTCTGCCTTGTTTATGCCAGTGTTGGTTGCAGCTCCTGTTGGGATCAGAAGCACAACAAATTGTCTGTTTCCCTGAATCCAGTGGGCTCTGATAGCTACTGACCATGCTGACAGAGCCTATTGCCTGCATTTGAATGGGAACGATGGATAGGAGAAACAGCCACGCTTGAACACAGACAAGATTGTTTTTATAAATCCAAGACTGTATTTACAAGTCCCAGCTTTTAAGGCCAGGGTATTTTATTTACTTTGCTGGTTTTTTTAATAGTGAAAAAGCAGGAGAGCAATCCATCTGCCTGAACTGAAAGCTTCTTATAAATAAACAGCAATAAAAAGCAACACCTGAAATTCATTTTGCCCACTTGTGTTTTGTCTGAGTCCCCCCCAGAATCTAAATCAACAAGAGATCAGACTGTAGTTTGTGAGCAAATTTCCTTCAACAGAAACAAAAATAGACAAAGATACCCATCCTCCTCATACTTTATGCACAGTAATGCAAGTTATTTTCCACTCCATTTAGACTTTTCACCTTCCTTTCATTTGCCCTGTTTTTTACAGTTCAATAAATATTTTTCCAAGCTCCACTTGCCAAACAAAAGAGTTTAGCTTCAGTGTTACTCCTCTGACAAATATCCTTATGGTGTTGCACATGTGAGCCATTGATAAACAAATTAAAATTCTGTCCCAGCTCAGAGCTCAGCTGGCCCATTTCATCTTGCAGTATGGGTTTGTAAAGGTCTGGGTGTCTGTCATCCTCCCCTAACCTTGTCTTTGTCAAAGGGATACAAAAGCCTGCACGCTCGGGGCCTTACGATACTGATTAGTGTGAGTGACAAAGTGGAGTAGCAAGTCCACTCAGCCCTTCATAATAAATCTATCAAAGAGTAATAGAATTCCATCAATTCTGCATCATCCCCGAGGGTCGCTGTGCTGGGATGGAAAGTGTGTTCCGCTGGGATTGTACAACTGTTATTATTCAATTACACTCTTTTCTTCCTAGTTAAAGACCATGATATCATTATCACTTAATGAATACATATAATTGGATCTGGACTCTATGTTTGGCTGATGAATACCACTCACTATTCATTCAGTCTCAGCTCATCTTCTGACCATTTATTATAGACTTTTGGCTGAAAACCATGATGACAAAGGGAATTTGAAATTAGCTGAGAATTCATTCAATGCTCAGTTAGACACAAAGGCAAAATACAATTCTGACGCGTAAATGAGGCTGAGACCACACAGAGAAGTTTTGCCTAAAAGTTAATAGCTGTTGATTTCTACACAAACACATTGAGGTAAGAGCAAAGATATTTTTTAAGACTGTTTCACAACTTTGCAAGCAAGCAGAGATCTCCTCCCTCTCTTCCCCAAACTGAAAAAAAAAATAAAAAATAATTGTCTCAAAGGTAAATACTGGATCTTTTAAGCTGGTACTTTATTTCCCAACTTAGGCAAAATATTAGCTTTAAAGATGTCATCCGAGGCCATTATGAGCTTTAACTCAGCCCTGCTAAGCCAAACACCGTTTTATGATTAAATAACATTTAAATCTGACAAAGCAAAAGTGCTTTCTATACAGTATATTTATTACACCTAATACCGAGACCATCATTAAGTTTCATCAAACAGTGTGCCCCCAAAGGAAACTGGCCCTCCTATTCATATTGTTGGGAGTAAATGTAGCATACCTCCTTTGGATCACTGGTGAACAGGCCACCTCATTAATCCTAGTTAGTAGATGCTGCTGGGCATGTGGAGCAGCCAAATCCAGATGCTACCCACAGAGGCTCTCCAGGCAGTTAGGGAATCACAGAGTACCACCTCAAGCCCTCCATACATCACTTCAAATTAAATTTACATTAAGTGCTACTCCATCAGAGCCGAGAGAAGCTGACATCTTTGGAAAATGCAGATGATAATCCATTAAATCCTATTATATACATGTCTTCTAATTTTACTTAAGCTCATGCATACCAAAGTGTGAGTTTGTGTTAAAAATTAAAGACCCTTTTACTAGAACAAAAGACTTTATGAACTGTTGACTTTGGGAGGGTTTATTACAGGATCAGGCTATTCTGTCAAGACAAGTAGACTTTTTTTTCCCCTGTAAAATTTCTGGTTAATCATTTGTTCCTGGGATCTTTTTTCAAACACACAATGTGTCTTTGCTATTTCCATCTCCAACTCTTTGTTCTCCCAGATAGGAGTGCAGCCTCTTTAACTTAATCAAATGTTATGAATGAAACAGTGGGACACATATTGTCTCCTTTTGCAATTAAGAAAATATTTGCTGGCAGCTTCCAAACTGGCAACAGTAAGAAGATGCTATAAAATCATCACAGTGAAAAAGCTAAGGATTTAATTGCCCTGTTACCACATATGTCAATCCCTTTATATTTTCATAGTCCTTAGTCACAGTTACTTTTACTTTGATGAATCTTTTCTCATTTCAGAGCAATGATCTTACTATTTTTGATTCAAGGTGCTTAATTTTTTACATTTAACCACTGTGGTTTATGTTTATGTTTCTGTCTGATTTACTTTTCTGCAAAAACTGAAAATGCACAGATTTCAGAGAAAGGCAATAATTATTTCAGATATTAGGCAAAGGTATTATGAGTAAAATGTATCAAGAAATAAAAGATACCCATATGCATATATACACACAATTAATACAAAAGTTATTTATTCAACCTTTTAACATTTAATCAGAGTTTGGATTTCAGGCTTAGACTGGCTTTAACTTTCAAACCAGTTTTTCCCAGGTGTTAGACTCTGTGTTTCCTTTACAGCACATGCAGTATATATATATAAATATATATATATTTAATATGCATGTAATAGAACTGTGTTAGCTTCTAACTATTGTCAGTCCTTGGCAATGGGAAAAGTGATGGGGCAGACTGTCATCTGGCAGAAATAAGTGTAGCACCATAAAATTCAAGTGAATTAATAAGCTGACTGAAGTTTTTCAACGGGATATTTCTGATTTATGTGAGCTGAGGTGTTTCCCTACGTTGTTTTCTAGAGATACAGAACTAACCCAGGTTCACAGGCTGGGTTGGTCTTTTTTTCTCAGTCCAGTGTGGACAAACATCTGTGAGCTGGGGGTTCCTCGTGGAGGACTCCAGGTGCAGTGCAGGGTTAGCCACGTCTGATCTTGCAGTGTTTTTTCATATTATAAATACAGGCTCTGAGCAGGACTCTCAGAGGATGGATAATAAAAGGAACACACACAATTTGGAGGTGGTTTTCAGAAGAGGATAGGCACTGGCTGCTCTCACAAACCTTTGCTCACCAGTCTGTCTGAAGAGTTGTACTGAGGCTCCCTTACCGAGTAGAACACGACAAATAAAAAAGTGACGTCACCAATAATTAAAACTGGAGAGTTTAGTTTAATCTTCTTGCACAGGATTTATGCTTGTTACTCCCATTAAAACTAGTAGGATCTGCTTCCATAAATTCCCATTCAGCAGGTTTATAGCATTACCCAAATTATTGCTCTATAATATACTTACACCCTATGATTTCAGAAGGTTCCTTTACCTCTGAACATCTCTAGCTCCAATTTTAATAAATCATCCCATCAGGAAAATATCAAACAGTATCTATCATTTCAATTTTCTTATTTCATTTTTAACCAAGGAACATAACTTGTTTGGGGTTGTTTTTTTTGTTCCTGATGGGTCAAATTTTGTTTTCAGAATTGCAAATAAATGGTAACTGAACTGGATGATGAAAAAAACAAAATTGACTTTAACAATTAGGTTATACTTAAGAATTAACAGTATCTGAAAGATGATGTTGAGTTACATAAACACAGCAACATGCTGAATTTCCTATTAAAAGCTACGGAGAAAAATGCAGGATCATCCCCTTCTTTTCATATTTTAAGCTGCCTTTTCCAAGGACTAGAAAGGAATCAGTCAGACATGGGCAGAGTAACAAAAACAATCCCAGGCTCCACTGTAGGACCCATAGCACATCTCCATTCCTGATCTCCACCAGAACAGCACAGAGACACTTCCAGACATTTCCAGAATCTGGTATTTCAAATAGCTCAGAAAAAGCATCAGGCCTATCACAAATAATGCCATATATAAAAAAATTGTCAAGTTTTCAACAGTATCCATGAGGAATATTCTACTAAGGGAATGCTAAGTACAACCAACACTTACCTTATGCTGGTGTCACTCCTGAACCTGGAAGAGGAGCTTCAAATCCGAAATGATGGTTAAAAGGACCCTTAGGAAAAGGCAGCATTGCCACTGGTGACAAACACCTCTGGCATAGCCCTGCTGACAGGTATGAATCTTCCCATTACATGGAGTTCCCAAACCCCAAAAGAATTTTCAATCCTTCTGGGAATTAGAGCCTTTACCTGAGGGCTCAGATGAACAACCCAAGGCTGGGCTGCCACAGTTTCCCACCCGGCCTGCAGGAGTTCCTTGTTCACAGCAGATGCAATAAAGCATCACATCATTTGGGCTAATATGGGCTAATTTTGGACCAAATAGTCATTTTCCTTTCCATTTGCCACACAACATGGATCTGCCTCGTGACTGGGTACAGCTCTGTCCCTGATGTTCAGGAAGTGTCCCTAAGTCCTGAATGCTGGTGCTGAGCCCTCTGGGCAGCTCATGATGTCCAAAGTGGCCTCACATCACCATCTGGGGGGCAGGGAACAACTTTCTGCTCTATGCCTGTTTAGCACCCAGCAAAACAGCTCATGGCAGAGGCTCTTCCTCGTGTCCTTCTAGTTTGCCACCAGTTTGCACAAGTGCCAACTCCTTCTCTTTCTGTGACCTCCAGAAGAGGAGCTGAATGTTGCTATTTACACGCAGCACCACTTGGAGATGGAGCCTCGCAGAGGTCCCAGAGCACCAGACATGGCCCGTGCACACAAACAGCAAGGGGCAGCCCTTGCCCTCAATAACTTCCAGTCCAAGCAAACAAGACAGGCAGAAGGTCAGAGAGGAAACAGAGGCACAGAAGAAGTGACGTGATTCGCCTGCAGTCGCCCGGCAGATGATTGGCAGAGTCAGGATTAGACCAATAGATCACTGAATCAATCCACTGGTTAAACATACTGCTTCCCATTATTTCTTGGGAGGCAAACCAGGAAGAATGATCTCACTCGGCTAAGAGCCATAATAAAAATAACAGCAGCACTGAGGGCAAGTTCAGAGCTTTCCACATGATGTGCTGCGGATCCGCCGGTGGAGAGGTTGCTCTCTCCACCACCATATTTTGAATTGTTTTCACGGCAGGAATGATGGAAGACAGAGGAATGGCTGACAGTACTGAATAAAACTCCATGTAAATTCCCCTTATGAACATCTGATAAGTATTTATATGGGTATAAAGGGTTATTTATTTCCCTGTCCCCATGAATGATTTACATGCTACTCTCCATTTTTATAACGCACTCGCTCGGGCTTGAGCAGCAATGTACTCAGACTGGCTCTTTTTCCAAAGAAATGACACAGAACTGGAGCCAGGATGCTGAGTGGGGGTGGGAACATTTCCAGTGATTTTTTTCCTGTCCTTCACAGTAGCCATTTTCCTCCCTTTCCACTTTTGACTTTTTTCCCCCGCTCCTGTCAAAGAGTTTCATCTTCCCCCGAGTCCCTACAGTCTCCAAACTCCTTTGCTCATTCTGTAGGTAGAATAACCCTTCTCTGTGTGACAGCTTTTAAGGATGAGACTCAGGAAAGAGACTGCAGAAGTTTAAACTGCAATCACTCAGTGACTGTGACTGCAGTGCCTGGGAGGTTCCTCTGGTTCTTTAGCTCTCACTCTAACTCAAGCTGTGCCAGGACCACCTCCAAGGGTTTTCCTACCTGAGGGGCCGGGTAGGATTTTTGAGAACTCTGCAATTCCATACCAAGCTGAGACTCAGAATCTGAAAATCGAGATCCAGTTTTGTGGTTTAAAAAGGGCAAAATCAAAGTTTGGACCAATTTCTGACATGGAGTTTACAGTTCAGCCAAATCTTAATATTTTTCCCTGAGTTAATTTCCTTCATCCATGCCAAATGTGCATCTTAATAGTATAAAAAGTATTTAAATGATGCAGTGAGAAATATTACAGATAGAATTTACATGGGACTTACAAGGCACTTGGCCTTCAGATTCCAGGCAGATGAGTGGGAGTTCAGCTTGAGGAAGCACATTTTTCTCCTGGATGCAGTCAAATGAAGCACCAAATACCTCACTTCCATTAACACCAAATATAATGGATGCAATCCCACTCAACTGTATTTGATAGCTGGAATGAACACAGTAAATATGTTTACAACGTGTTGAACAAAGATTTATCACTTACATTTCAAAGAAAATCTCCTTAAAGAGTTCAAATTCATAAACCTGTGGCTCTGCAACTTATTCTCTGACCCTTCATGTTCAACACCCAACATGTTAAGAAAATAAGACTACTTTGTCTTCATTAGAAATACTACTGGAATCATCCAGAATGGAGTTTGATAACGTTTTCCATTTCTTTATCTGTGTTGCAGTATTAAAGGATTTTCATAAGCAAGAGGGTCACACTTGTAAACTGCATTCAGTTATTAAAAAAATAAGGAAATGAAAACATAGAGCTGCATATCAGATAGGAATCTGGTAGGAATTGTGTACAGTACCTGTGTCAGCTTTCCTTGATCTGCCATTCAAATACAGAGAGGATGACGCTGAAGTGAGTTCTGAAGCAAAAACATCAGCACAAATCTGAGGTTGTGCACACCCTGAAACAAGGAAAACAGGATTAAGGTTTTGTTACCTGGATCCCTCATTTTGCAAAATTTAGTCCAACTTTCTGTGAAATCAGAATAGCCCCAAAGGCTACTTCTGCTCATAGTAGCCTCTTCTCTGTTTTTTTAAGTTATTCCACAGCCCTGACTCTCCACCAAAGTGATTGCAATAGTTTTCCCACAGGCTAAAACCCTATGTGGGAGTTTGAAGTGGTGGACAGCAGGTGTTAGTCTGTATTACTTCTGTTTGCAGCTTTATATCCCTTCTGAGGAGGGGAATCCACCCTCGCACCCCTCACTCTGTGGGACCACACAGTCAGCCCCCCCATATTGGAATGTCAGAGCATCTCCCAGCTCAGGGCAGTCAGCTCCCTGAGGACACCTCTGCCAGTCACTGCACCAACCTGCACATCCAGCCAGGATCCATGAGGAAGACATTAAATCGCTTGAGAGCGTCCAAAGGAGGGCAACAAAGATGGCGGAGGGTCGTGAGGGGAAGCCGTGTGAGGAGGGGCTGAGGGCGGTTGGTCTGTTCGGCTCAGAGCAGGAGACTGAGGGGAGACTCATCGCAGTTACAGCTTCTCGTGAGGGGGAGAGGAGGAGCCTGATCTCTGCTGTGTGTGACCAGGAACAGAACATGAGGGAATGGCCTGAAGAGGTTTAGGCTGGGTATCAGGAAAAGGTTCTTCCCCCAGAGGGTGGTTGGGCACTAAAGAGGTTCCCCAGAGAATGGGCACAGCCCCAAGGCTGCCAGAGCTCCAGGAGCATTTGAACAACTCTCTCGGGCACAGGGTGGGATTGTTGGGGTGTCTGTGCAGGTTCAGAAGCTGGACTGAATGATCCTTGAGGGTCCCTTCCTGCTCATCAGTTTCTGTGATTCTTTAGTTCAGCACTGCCCAACACAGGGTGGGCAAACCCACCTGGAACAGCCATGGCCGGTTGTCTCCTCACGAACCCTCAGGCACCTGGCATGGCGCCCGCCTCTCCTCAGCTTCTCTCAGCCTTCTTCCTCCCCTCAGGGCAGCCGGGCTGTGTGGGAGTCGTGTTCTCACAAGGGATTGCTCAGAACAGACTCGGGGCAGCCTAAGACCGGGTGTGAGGGAAGTATTTTCCCGCCTCTCCGTTTTCCCGCCTCTCCGCTTTCCCGCCTCTTCATTTTCCCGCCTCTCCGTTTTCCCGCCTCACAGCTGCCTCACAGCGTGAGGGACTTGCCTCCGTGGATGGCGAAAGGTTTATCCAGCACCTACTCCTTCACCGGGTTCTTTGCCATCCCTGCTCTGGCACCAGTGTGACCACATGCTGAGGCAGCAATAACACGGGAAATATTCCTTGCTGCCCAGCTTGTTCCTGCAGGCGGGCAGACATGGTGTCCCAACTCCTCTGTGCCCACACCATCTCCTCAGGGTTCAACCCCATTAAATTCAGGGGGTTCTCCACAGAGAGCGTGGTTACAGCAGCAACAACAGCAGCAGCAATGCTCCAGGCTCTCCGGATCAGCTGCTCTGGTTCTGGGGTTGTTGGTGGCCACAACAAAGGGGACAAACACACGAGAAGTCCCATGCTCTTCATTTCCCAACAGAGCGAGGCCGTGCAGGTCCATGGATTAGAACTATAGAACCACAGAATATCCTGAGTTGGAAGGGATCCACAAGGATCATCCAGTCCATCTCCCAGCCCTGCACAGACACCCCAACAATCCCACCCTGTGCCTGAGAGCGCTGTCCAAACACTCCCGGAGCTCTGGAAGCGTTGGTGCCCATTCCCTGGGGAGCCTGTTCCAGTGTCTTGGGCAGAAACAGAAATGTTTGTGTCACTGCAAAAAGCCGTCAGTGATAGTTTTGGTCACATTAGCACTGGAATTTTCAAATTAAAAAAATTAAGAGGTTGCAAGCGGAAGAAATTGCAAATAGTCCCCCCTGTTGGTACAAGGAGTCTGTTGTACTGCTGCTCTGAGATTTTATTGCGAGCTTGATGTCAACAGCTTCAATTACCATAACAAAAGTAAGGCCAAATTTCGTGCTGGCAAAGTGAGTGACCTCCTCTGAAATCTTTCTCACCGGTACAACATCTCCACCTTCCCAGGGCTTCCCCAGTGTGTGTTTGGTCAGTCATCTTCCCTCAGCGACCCGCTTTGACTAACATTTCCTCACAAAACAAAGAAGAAATTATCATAAACAAAGATTACATTTGTTTTAACACTCAGCTTTTCATCAACACTTAACCTTTATGGGGAATCAAATTATTTTTCTCCATGACTAAGAAAAATCTAGTGATATGTAATTAAAATAACAAAGACGAGTCCCGTTCTATACAAGTGTAATTATGTTCATGTGGTACCACTGTAATTGAAACACAGAAGATGTTTCAGTCTGTATTAAAAGAGAATTTCTTTCAGTGGGTTTCCTGAAGCTCATTAGATATTCCCTGGCCTATTCTCCTAAGTAATTAGATTTTAACAGGATTTTCAACAGATCAGAGCAATCTCTGTGGGTGCCAATAGGGGACTCTCCCTCTGGCCTTACCAGCAGGGCAGCATGGATAACATCCAGGCTGGGAGTTAATAGGACAATTACTGGCCTCTTTTAAATGAGTTACATTAATGCACTTAAGCTAAATGGCCCTGCATATGATTAAATATTAACATCTGCAAAATATGAAATCATGATATGCAATCAAGTTTTGTTGTTTTAATTTCCCAAATGCCGGATTTCGGTGGTATATGTAAATGTGCATTGGATAGTGTATGTTAAACTTTCAAAACACACATCAACACTATTTGTGAATGGTTCTTCTGGAGCTACTAAGTTAAACATCTTAAAATAGCACAAGGCAAGAGGAAATTATCGAAAATTATATAAAAACAAGAAAAGGAAAAAAAACCCCACCTTCATATTGAATGCCTCAAAGTGAGCCAGGTCACGATTTCCAATGCAAACAATAAAATTCAAAATTTTATATTCAGTACCTCCATATATAACGGCTTCACAGCAGGAGGGGGAAAAAGACACAGTTACAAAGGCTGAGGAAAAGGCTGAGGTACTCAATAGCTTCTCTGCCTCAGCTGTTCATGGCAAGACCAGTTGTTCTCCAGACACCCAGCCCCTTGAACTGGAAGACAGGAATGGGGAGCAGAATGAAGCCCCCATAACCCAGGGCACAATTTCCACTGTCCCAGGCTGCTCCAAGCCCCAATGTCCAACCTGGCCTTGGACACTGCCAGGGATCCAGGGGCAGCCACAGCTTCTCTGGGCACCCTGTGCCAGGGCCTCCCCACCCTCACAGGGAACAATTCCTTCCCAATCTCCCATCCATCCCTGCCCTCTGGCAGTGGGAAGCCGTTCCCTGTGTCCTGGCCCTCCAGCCCTTGTCCCCAGTCCCTCTCCAGCTCTCCTGGAGCCCCTTTAGGCCCTGCAAGGGGCTCTGAGGTCTCCCTGGAGCCTTCTCCTCTCCAGGTGAGCACCCCCAGCTCTCCCAGCCTGGCTCCAGAGCAGAGAGGGTCCAGCCCTGGGAACATCTCTGTGGTCTTCTCTGGATTTGCTCTGGCAGGTTCCAATCCCTCCTATGCTGGGAACCCCAGAGCTGGGATCAGGGCTCCAGGCAGGGTCTCACCAGAGCAGAGAGAGGGGAAGAATCACCTCCCCTGACCTCCCTTTGATGCAGCCCAGGACACGGCAGGATTTCTGTCCTACAGTACATTTATTTGTTGTTCTGCATCTCTCATCCACTCACCAGACCCTGTGCCCTGTCCTTGCTAACCCTGACCTCTACTTGCACATCTGCTGCCTCAGTAAGCCCTTTCTGTGAGTTGGTTCTGTCACTCCAATGTGCTCCAGCCCTCTGCAACACTCTCACAAAATCATCTGACAGGAGGAGCAAACAGAGCTTTGATGTGGGCTGGAAACACACTCACTTTGCAATGAGAGGTTGGGCTGTGTACTGATGGTTCTACATTATTTCCTCAAATCCTTGCTGTGTGAAAGGATTTCTTTTTGTTGCTGAGATTTTCTTCTGTCAAAACTTCTAAATATTCCTTAGATTTCAAGATTATCGGGTCTGAACAGCACAGAGGCACTTGCCTGTTCCATCTTGGGCTCCAGAAGTTAATAATATCAGCAATATGGAGCACATTCTTCCCAAAGTACTCCACAAATATGAAATAATTACTCACTGTGAGTCTGCTGTATGGCAGAGAAATATTACTGCTGTCTTTCAGCTGGGAAACTAGAGCAGAGGTTAAGACCCAAATTCTTCAGTATCCAAATCCCCATGAAGTCAAATGGAAGGATCTGTGAAGTCCAAATGTAAGGATCTGAAATCCAGTGCCCCCAAAATTGATAGAGATCTGGGATAAACATCAATTCCTGGGGTTTAGCTGTGATTCCGGTCCAGTAAAAACTGTCTTGTGCTTGACCAAGTCCATGAAGTCTAAAGCAGGACTAACAGTCCAGTAGCAAACTCTTGTTTCTTTCCATGACTCAGATTTACCCTTTGTCATAACTACCAAGCACAGTGTGATGGAACTTAATTTGGGGAGGTGCAGTGATCAGTGGTAAGGGCTGACAGCAGCATTTTATCAGTTGCCTCAATTTGAAATAAATCAAAACTACTTCTTTTTCGATAAAAACCAGCATTTCGTCTTTCTTTGCCCAAATTGCCCAGACTTTCTGATCAGTTCCAGCCATGCCATGGTCACAGTCCACGCTTCCAAGAGAGGGAACTCACCCCAGCTGCCTCGGGTGACAGCGCTGAGCTGTCACCATCTGCTCTCAGGAAACACTGCCATGAGAGCTGGCCATGCCATAGCAGCCTCCTCACAAATCTGGTGGAGAGACACAAATGTTCACGTGGTGCAGCAGCTAATGGTGGCAGCCCTTGGAACCAAGATGGAAAATATTAGTGTAACAGCATGACGGGAACGGAAAACAAAAGAGAACAAGCAGGACAAAACAGAGGCACAAAATTGGAATATGTAACTCAGTAAATGTGGAGATGGTTTAGCCAATGGTGCTATTATTAGCAACACACAGGCTTGTGGTCGTCCAGGAGTTAACCCAGGCAGGCTCCCATGAAAAGCGTTATTATGAATTCCATGAAAAGTGGGGCAGAGCAGTGCCTACGGTTCAGCTTGGCTGACACTCCCATTTTATAAATCTGCCTTCAGTTGCCCATATCTTTGCCAGCCTTTACCCATCTCAGATGAAATGTCCCATGATGACTGCCTGCCTCAAGCTGGGTTCTCTTGCTGCATTTCAGAGGCAAAAAGAAAAAAAGAGAGAGGATTTGCATCCTTCTTCAAACAAGGACAAGGCAAAATATTTTCTTTTGCCCACATTAAAAAGAATCTCACAGCAATCTCGTTGAGGAGATCTCACTTCAGTATGGTTTGTGCTTAAAACTTGGCTGGGAGGCTTCCATTGCTTTTGGGAATGAACTCTTGACTCAGTCTGGATTTGGTGAAGTTTATTAAAAAATTTGAGGTTTTAGGGTTTGTCCACAACATCATCTGAAGATTCTGTCTTCTGTACATAGCACATTGCTCCTCACAGATCACATCAACCAGGCAACCATGATCCCAAGAGCAAGAGAGGAGCAGCCCACAGCTTGGGCACAGGAGCAGGATTTCCCAGGCTCCCAGCTCTTCCACAACATCCCAGCAGCACTGACCATGGAAATATCAGTCCCCTCCTGCTGCAGAGGACACAAAAGCCAGACCTGGCAGTGAGGAGGCAAAGGCAGGAACTTGGATCAGGAAGGCAGGTGTTGGGGAATAGGGCTGGAAGAGAAGGGGATTTTCAAGTGGGAGAAAAGGGAGAACTGCAGTTTGAGAAGGCAGAGAGGAGCTTGGACGCTCAGAAATTATCAGTGTGCACGTATGTTCACATGGCTTCAGAGGCAACCACAGTTTGCCTCATTGTGCACTGCACAGAAGGGTTGTTTCCTCTAAGTTTGTGCTTTTTTGTGGCAGCAGCTGGAATCATGCAGTTGGAGACTGACTCTCAATTCAGGCATATGACAGAGACAAATTAAAGTGACCAGAATAGCCCTAAATCAGGCTTTTTCTAACTTTGGCATACTTGTATTGGCACTTCCCCCAAGTAATTTTTGGGTGCATTCATCTACCCTGTAAAGCTCAGTGCTTGTCCAGGCTCAGATCACCGCAGGGCCTCGCTCAGCAGAGCCCACATCCAGTAGGCATGGTGGGAGGAATGGGGTTTAGGCAGGAGAAAATGCCAACAATGTTTACAAAGACAATGAAGTTGAAAGGCTTTGCTAAAACAGGAAGAAACAGAAAGAGCTTTTGAGTGAGGGGGTCACACAAATGCTCCCCGTTTGCACCTTTGGGTCAGTACACTGGACTCAGCCCACCCCACCTCTTCAGTTTGTCTCTAATTTCCAGCTGGAACTATCTGACTCAGAGTTTGCCAGCATGGAGCAAAACTTGCCATGGGATGCAGCTCCTGAAGGGTCGACCCTCAAA
Organism: Orthonyx spaldingii; assembly: GCA_013397795.1. NCBI lineage: Eukaryota > Metazoa > Chordata > Aves > Passeriformes > Orthonychidae > Orthonyx > Orthonyx spaldingii. Next base: position 750,020 of record VZTJ01005975.1, read on the forward strand.
CCTGGGAGGACATTTGCTGTGTCACACATTTGTGTCACCCACCGTAGGGCTCAGAGCTGTCCTTGCTCCTCTTTGCCCCCCAAAGCCAGCTGTCATGAGGGAACACATCTGGGTGCACATCACAGCTTCCCAATAAATATTTCTGTGTTTCCTTTCGTGGTCTGGCCCAGCACGGCTTTTACAGTGCTATCAGGGTGCTTTTATGAGATTCACCCCTTGCAATGGGAAGGTTTTTATTAGAAACACGCCTTCCTCTCTGTCATTTATGATAAATAATGTTTATTGATGTTCACTTCCTTCAGTGGAATAAAGTGTCAAACAGCACGTTGGTATTTGCCAATTTTCTTTCCACATTTCATGTTATGTGCTTTTTATGTTACATGCCTGATTAAAAATTTAAACATTGTCACCGTCAGTGCTAAAATACGTTGCCAGAGCATCTCTAATTATGCTTCCTTGTCTGCTCTGAGCGGGGACTGACATTTCTGGGTCAAGATCTGGTTGTTGATATGCAGCACGGGAAGTATCCGATAGCCACTTGCTGAAAAATAGCTCCTTCTCTCACACAGTCATGGTGCACAGAGCAGGTACCTGGGGCAGGCTGCTCCTGCCATGCCAGCTCCTGGCTCAGGAGGAGTGATCCACTCTCTGCACATCATTTGGGATTGCAATGGATTAACCCAAAATGAAAAGTGCTGGAGGAGGAGCTCCTCTCGTGGAGCTGTGCTGGCTGGGAAGGTGGGCAGGGGTCCCATCCTGCTCCTGGCACTGCCCTCACTGAAACCTCTCAGGAAGGTGGTGATGACCTGAGCTGAAGCCCAAACTTTGTCCATCCTCCTGGACATGTTGGCTACGTGCTCAAGCTTCCAGCAGCAGGAGGTGCCAGGAGTACCTGCTTTAGTGAGGTCTTGGTTTGTGCACCTTCCTTCAGCAGATCTTTATTTTTTTCAAGAGAAAGTGAAAATACAAAGTCACCCTCAGGGTTTTCTCCCCCTGTAGACACACCCAAACTGAAAGATGCACTTCTGCTAGGTTAGGAGACATTTTGGAATGAGCTTTTCAGCAAGAATTTCTTAACTGTGCCACATGTGTTTGTATTTTTAGCAGTTTATTTTATATTTTCTGGCATAGGCAGGAAGCCAGGCTGGTCTGAAAAACTCACCTGAGTGTGGAGCAGGGCATCTGACAACACAACTGACCTCCAGGAGGAGCCTTTGCACATATAAAAATGCCACCAGTGTTATGCACTGCTGGAAATATGGCTGTTAAAAAAATCCCTTACAGTATTTGCTGCATGTGCATGCAATGATAACACATGCCACATAGCTAAAACCAGCCAGCTTTTCCAAGAGAGTTCATATGCAGAAAACTCAGCCGTTCTCCTTGGGAGCTGATGGTTGATGAACAGTTATGAAATGCAGCCATAATTTATTGTGAATGTTCAAATTAGTTAAAAGGTGGCGTTATATATGGCTCAATGTTTCATCAGGAGTGTCCTTATTTGACCCATCAAATGCACATTGAATGAAGACTGATATGTTCCGAGACATTGTAAAAATCCTTCCCTGTTGTTCCCAGCATTTTCTTGCATTGTTATTTGCTCTCAGAAATTACTGACATTTTCTCTTTGGAAAGAAGAATAAAATAAGAAAAATCTGAAATGAGGCTCCAGATTCAAACGACTTTAAAATTCAAGAGGTTTTACTCAACTTCCCATTGTTTTCTGAAAACACTAGAATTATTTTTATTTATCATTTTACATGTAACACCCTTAATTTGTGACCAGTATCTATGTGTGCCTGACTGGCACAGAGGGATTAAAGGAAAAAAGGTGTCTGGCTAAAGGGAATTTGCAGAGTTTCCGGATTTAACTCTGATGAGCCTGGCTTTGAGTGCAAAAAAAGCCCCAATATCAGCAAAACAGAGTCAAATTTGTGGCCTTCGGTATCACAAGCAGAGAAATCCAAATATACAAAGGGTTTCATCAACAGGAGCACAACACACATTGCATGGCACGGCTGGAAATGGAGCTGGGCACTGGAAACGGAGCCTCTGCAGCATCAGGCTCGAGGCCTTTCTGGGAATCACATCCAAGACCCTGAGATCCAGCTCTGAACTCAGAAACCTGTTACCACTAACGAGGATGGGAGTCATTTTGCAAGAGCTGTAATAAACATTTGTTCAAACAAAAAGAAAAGTGAGGTTAGAAAACATGCAGTATGTCACAGCATTAACGGAAAACCTGTTTGTGCCATCTATTTTGGAAAAATTATTGAAGAACAGTTCATCCATGTGAAAATATTAGCACTGTAATTCTGTCAAGGTCAGTGAGACCTAGAGGTTTGCTGAGAAATCACCTTCATTTCGCCAGGTAAATAAAGAACTCGTTTTTCAAAGGAGCCTATTGAAGAAGGCACTCCATAGCAACAGTTAAATTATGAATACAGCACATATGTTCCATATCATATCATTTACAGCACACTTTAGCATAGACATAATGCTTGGTAACAAACCACGATACCATTCACAAAATGCATTTAAATAGCATAATTTAGTTCATTAAATTCAGCCATTTACAGTAAATCAAAATTATCACAGGAATTGAAGAGAGTACACAGTTGTTTGTTTGAATAGTTAAGCTAGGGAAGTCAATTCCTTTTTGAAGGTCAAGGACACAGTTGTTTCCATTTTCTGTTGTAAAAAAGATACAGCCTGTGTCATAAGATAATTTAGTATCATCTGAATGTGATCAAGTCCTTTCCCCCTGCTTGTTCTGTGTTGTATAACTGGCATGCCTAAAATATATCTAAGTCAAGAGAACGCTTTATGTATAATGTTATCAAATTAGACTTCTTTTTCTTTTACCGACTGAATGGATGTGATTCTGGGCTTTTCAAAGGGTTTAGTCTTGCAAATCTGCAGCCTATTACTTGGAAGCGAAGATGTATGTTTTCCCCTAGTCCAGCCATCAATTGCTTGGCCTGTGGAAATATTATTATAAAAGAAAAGTGGATTCTTTGGAGCCTTTCTAAGCCATACATTCTGGCTTTTGCCGTCCGAGGTGCAGCGTGTGTCTCTGGGTGTGTGGTGCTGGCAAGGCAGTGGGTGCAGAAATGACTTTGCAGCACAGACCAACTGCACAGGGAGCTCAGGATGTCACCAAATCCCCCCCGGGAATTCCTGAGGGTTAAACCCTCCTACAGTTTCTTGGGCATCAAAGAGAGGAAGGTGAATTGAATTACTCCCCACGTTTAAAAAACACGCTCTGTTTTTCAATCTGAATTTGCCAAGCATCTTCTTGCCCCTCCCTGTTGTCTTCCCTGATTGACACAGGTTGAAAAGACCATGACAGAAGTTCTCTTGTCCTTGTAGAAACTTCTGGGTTATCATCAAGCCTTCCTAGCCTGCTCTGGGTTTTGGTCAATAGAAACTCAATGTTTTTCTGTCCCTTTAAATAATTCCTGCCATCAGAATCTCTTCCAGGAAGTGAGAGCCCTCTGCTAGGTCTTGTATCCCTTGCAAAATTTTGGATGCAGTGCAGAGAAGTTGCATCCACGAGAACGAAATGCCTATTCTTTTCTGACCACCTGGAGGGGAAAATGAGTAAGTTATGATTTCCCACCAATGGACTATCCAAGCACCTTCAAGTGCTAATTAATTAAGTCTCATGTCACCCTGGCAAAAGGGGGGAGGGTTTGGGTTGGGTGTTTTATTAATGATTGCACGGTCTGTCTATAACTATATGAGTTGAACCTTAATTGAGCTTTTTTGGGTCCTGATGGCTGCCTGGCTGAGGTTGGTTTCCACTTCCAACCCCACGTCTTGTCAGAGCCGCCCTCTTCTCAACAGAGCTCCGCAGGAGGGCTGGGAATTGGGCAAAAGCAGCTGACCTGGAGGGAGCAACGCCTTAAACTGCCCCGAAGTGTTTTCTTGGAGCTCTCCCTCTTCCCCCCCGCAGGAATACCGCGGGATGCCCTCGGAGCAGCAGCCTCCGCTCCGCAGCCGAGGGCTGGCCCTGCCTCGCTGGAGCTCTGGGAAACACCCGGGGAGAGCCTGGGAATTGCGAGGCAAGCAGCCAGCTCCGGACAGGGAGGGACAATTAGGGCACAAAAAAGAATGAATTATGGTGCAAATTGCTTGTTGACACTGGTGCAAAACAAAGAGAGAGAAGGAGAAAATGTTCTTAGGACAAATAACCTTCTCCATCTCGCCGGACACCAGGGGAAAAGCCCTGAGCAGGCACAAAGGACACAGATGGCAGCGCAAATCCTTTGTATCCCACACTGCCAGCACAGCCGGCCTGGGACTGCGAGGGATCCGACCTCTTACGGATTACCCTGGGCACGGAGGAAGCACCAAGAGGCCTCACCGGAGTAAAAGTGACAAAGTTTTCGAAGGACAGAGCTCTGAGCCAAGGGACAGTGCTGCAAAAATGTGTCTGGACACAGCTGGAGCCTCCTCTCCTTGCCACAGTCCCGGAGCCCTGCGAGGAGCACCCGGGGAGCAGGGTACCAGGGCCAGAGCTCCAGCGAGGAGGGAGAGACTCTGGAGGCACTGAGGGTCTTTCACAATTTTTTAGCTTTCCAGCCAACATCTGGAAGGCCAGGCTGTTATCAGGTTCTTATAGGCTGGGAAACAGCCTCTGCAAAGGAGGATGCCCCATTCCTGGCAGTATCCAAGGCCAGGCTGGACAGGGCTTGGAGCAGCCTGGGATAGTGGAAGGTGTCCCTGTCCATGGCAGGGGATGGAATGAGATGGGCTTTAAGGTCCATTCCAACCCAAACCCTTCTGGGATTCTAGAATTCTTTGAAACCAGCTCAGTGGAGACAGGGAAGGAAACTAAGCCAGTGCAGGGATTCGTGGAGGTGATATTTGTAATGGCTTTCACCACAGCAGGGCAGAGCTCACCTGCGAAGGTACAAGACTTTTTCACGTGCACAGAATCCATGCACACAACAGCAGGCTCCAGCTAGGAACAAGCACATGCAAGGGGAGTTTCCAATATTTCCCACCTCCACCTGCACAGATATCAGACACTAAAGTCACTGGCAAAGACAGACACATTCCTGCCTCACCCTGTGCACCTTCTTCAGGAAAACATGGCACGTAACAGTTCAGGAAAAGCAAAAGTGTTAACCCAGGACTAATTTTAGCTGATTTTACTAAAACTGATTTTACTGCAGGAAAAGTAAAATTTTTCTTTTGCTCTGGAAATGCTCTGGAGTATTTCCTATAGAGCACTTTTCTGAAATAGATTTAAATCATTTCACAGAAAAGGCAGGGTGTTCACTTATTTCATAGAAGTGGAAACTGAGGCACAAGGAGAAAACGGTTACTTGTTCCTGGTGAGCTGCAGCCCAGGGAAGCTCCAGCTTGCAGGCTTCAGCTAACTGGTCTGGAAATTGCACAAAATCATTAACTCATCCTTGAAAATTTTTCATGATAGATTGTGACTATTCAGTCTGTCATCTCCAGAGCCTGCCTCTCGCAGGAATTATAACTATGTACCTGAGGGCTGCCACTGTGGAATAGCAGAGGGATACATCACATCTGCTGCCAGGCAATCCTTAATGTGGCTGTGTTTGAGAGCTGCCGGCTGTTATTGGTCCTGGTGCTTCCACTGCTCCTGCTCGAGCACTACAGTGTTAATTTGGCACCAAAACTGCATTTAAGGCTTCACAGTGGCACTGGAAAGCAGCGAGCTCAGGAGGAAAGTTCCAGCCTCACTCAGAGGTAATTATAAATCTTTTCTCTCCCGTTCAGACTCTATATTAAGGCTGCTGCACTGGACCAGAATTTTATCTTTCATTTCCACTTTTCTTCTTTGGATGGGCTTCAGCCAGGCTTTGAGAGGAGGGGGGTGAGAGCTGAGGCCTGACAAAGAGCCTTATTCACAAACCACCAGCAGCCCCATTTGCAACTTCCCCCGGCACCCCGGAAGCAACTGCGCCTTGACAGGAGAGACTTGGACATCAGACAAACTCCAGATCTCCCCTGCAGCGATTATTTCCTGATAACTCCACGTCTGCACTGCCTTGACATGGACTTGCAGACTCCTCTTGTCGAGCTTGGAGACCTCAGGCAGAAGCTATCACGAGCCATCTGCCAGCTAAGGTGTTATTATTTATTGAAAAGACCTTGCTTCCTTCCAAAACACTGTCTCAGATGAAGTCAAAGGACTCTGAGCCAACCTCACCAGTGTTTCTTGGTCTGTATCAGCTGGGATGTTGAGCTCTACTCAGGACCTGAACATAAGAATGGATCACCTGTGCCTGGCACACTGAAATGTTACATTCCAGGGGCTGGGGAGGGCTTGGGAGCAAGGAACAGCTGGTGGGTGCCTTTGCTCCTATAGCCATGCCCCTATAGAGCCCCTGTCAGTGCCCACATTACTGGGGACAGCCCAACCCCACCCTCTGCAAGTCCTTGTGGGAAGCACCAGGAAGGACCACCGTGGCCAAGGAACCTGTGTGTGTCTGCAAAGCTGACAACATTTGTCACATCACGTGTGGCCAAAGGAGTTTCAGCCCAGCCAGCACAGGGGTGGTTTTCAGCAGGTGGCAGAGAGAGTCCAGACCCCTGAAGAGAGGTGATGACCACGACAGTGAAATATTTCCAACACGGAGATCAACACCAGCATGAGGTCTCCTGACCAAAGCAAGCCCACCCAAATCCCAGCCTGCTGCAAACACCACCACCTTCCCCTTGGAAAAGCAGAGATACCTACCCAGGGTGGGGTTTGTACACTTTCAGCAACAGCTCAAGCTCCCCAGATCCTTACAGCGAGAGGAAACCTCGCTCTCATGGTGATTCAAGACACCAAAGTCAGGTTCCCGCTTTTCATTTCTCTCTGGTGGTGTTTCCCTTCTTCCCCATTGCCCAGAGGGAAACCCTGGAGCAGCTGGAGAGAGCAGCCAGGCCATGGGAAGGGAGGAACCAGAGCAATGCAGGCCCCACCCTGGTGATGTCCCCACCAAACCTGAGGACAAAGTGGCCGTGGGTGGCACGGGCAGCCCTGCTCGGGCAGGGACGGGGCTGGCACCAAGCTCCTGCTCCCAGCCTGGCACAAATCAGCACCCAAACAAACCTTTCATGCAGCAATAAACCTGTTGAAGGAATAAATTAACTGCACAGCAAGGTTATGCTTTGGGAATGTCTCCACCACGGCGAAAGGAGCCGCTGCACCCAGTGATTAGGTTTATATTACAATGTGGCTTTTAAGGCTCACTGTGCTGAATAAAAATTTAGGCAATTAGTGCTCTTATTTCTTAGGAAGAACTGCTTGCTATCGTATATTAATACAGCTTTTGCTCAATTAAAATTGTTCACAGTCAGCAAAAACAATTTCTGCACTGTAATGAAATAATGAAATAATTATATGCAAGGGAGGACTTCTGATCTTTTTAATTATTCTATTCTTCATTTTTAAAAGGGCTATTTCAAAACGCACTCTTATAATTGATTGCTATAAATCAGTCAGAAGCATTCTAAGGATCATAAATATTCTAACTTTTAAAAGACAAAGAAATGCTAAATATTCAATGAAATCCTTCAATATTCAGAAAATTTAATCTAGGGTAAAAGGATAGACTGCTCTTTTGAAAATAAAAAGTAAATTTGTTGTCCTGTGAAAAATGAAATATCTTGAATGTCAGTAACAGAAATGGAATTAACAAGAGATCTTTTTATTGTTTTTTAAGGTCATTAGGCTGTGAATTCTATAATTATGGAAATTGTCAGTCCAGTTCTGTGGAGTGTTTGCTCCCATCCATAAGGTATTGGAATGTTCAATCAGTCTCTCTCGTGGGAAAGTTAGGTCATAACTGTAAGTGTACCAGCAAAATTGAATTAAGCAAAGAGATTTCATTAGTATTTATAGCCAGAAGGCATCTGTAAAAGTACAGGGCAAAGAAGTTATGTGGAAGTCAAAGGAGAAAAAAAAAATGGGTTTCTGGTGACAAAGGCGAATCTGAAAGAGATATAAGTGTATAATGAATAAGAGCTATTGAGCGCTGCTCCAAGGAGGGAGTTGCAAAGATGTCAAATATTGATTTTCTTGTGTATGCCTTTGGACTACATATGTAATTGTTTGGATTTGCTGTCTTCATGATACAACAATATTTGTTGTTGAAGGTTAAAAAGCAGAGTGTGAAACAACCCAAAAAAGTCTGAAACGTGTTGGAGAATTATAATAATTCCACCAGCAGGATTGCAGGAGCAGAATCTGCTCTTCTGAGCAAATAAACACTTTTATGATGAGCACTTGTGTGTTGGAAGTGTCGCTCCTGGAGCTGCAGAAACACACACTGAGTGCAGGGCCATCGAACCATATTGCATTTATTGATTGAAAATATACAATTTGCTTCTAATTAACCATTTCCAACTTTTCACACCGTGAAAATATTCTGAGATCAGGTTTATAGGCGCAGAGTGTTGCATGTGCTTTGCTATAGACAAATATAACCCTCATTTGTGAGTTGTTTGTTGAGGAATGACAGTGCCTCTCTGGGTCTCACTGCAGAACTGAGAATGTGTTTCCTGATGCTGATTAACATCTTAATGCAATCAACCTCTTGAAATGTTTTCATCCTGAGGAAACAAGTGCACAAATCACCTTCAGAACTATTCTCCTTTTGAAGAGTAACGTGGTGCTGGCATGGCAGCTCTTGATATTTCTGCACAAGAGGGGTTTGTGACTTTCTGGAGTGACATTTTCCACATGTGATCCTTATGCTGGCATGCAAGCAATCAAATCTTTACTGACAACTTTGTCCCCGATTCCAGAGGGATGGGAATTTCAACAGAAGAGTCTCTTGGAGATCCTGGAGAACTGAAAGCAAAGGGTGTCCCTGGAAAGTTGGAGACAACCCAAATCTCAGAGTCCACCTAAATTATTCAGTTTCGTTTTACGTGCTCAGGTTGGGAGGTGGGGTCTTTATTTTCAGAACCTGACAGAGACTGACAATCAGGTTATAACAAAGAATTCCCAGTGAGAAGCAGTTTGGAACAAGCCCAAAACCCAGCTGTAAACAAGAACAGAAAAGGAATCAAACTCCCAATGAACCACAGCCCTGCTGAGTTTGGCGTCAGAGCCCCCTCTGCTCTCCGTGGGGCTGCAAGTTCACCCTCACCTGTACAAGCTGGGAAGGAGAAAATCCTCAGGGACCCAGGGAAATTTGCAGTTCTCCTCACCTTCTCTAAACATGAAGCTCCCTCAGGGATGAAAATCACATCTTTTCCTGGTCCAGGGGTGTGACTCCCTGGTCCCTTCCTTGCTTCTGTCCTGCTGAGGGTACCAAGGCACCTCATCTTTCACCCAAGTCCCTGCTGCAGAGCCCTCCTCAGTCACAGCAGCCACTCTGCATGCTGGAAGTGTGGGGGAATCAAGAATCCAACTTCCTCCTGTGCAGCAAGGAAAGAAATTTGGAATGTTTTGGCCTGACTGTCTCTCCTCTGGAGCAGTTGTACTCTGCCCCTCACATGGTGTAAGTATTTATTCCATTACACACGGCCATCAGTGGGATGGGATTACAGCACAGAGGGATGAAGTGATTTCCCCAAGGCCATGGGAAAACCAGGAATTGGAGTCAACAACTCTGATATCCAAACCTATACAAACTTCTCCAGGCTGTGCTATAGTGTATTTCCCTAAATTCAACAAATTATCCATAAGAACTCATCTTGAGAACACCCATTTCCTCCCCAGGAAACACTAACCACAAATTAAACGTGCATTTGTTAATCTCAGCTGAAAATACTTTCTACTAAGGCACATTTAACACCAACTTCCACGAAAACAACATTTCCAAACCTGCCAAACTGGGAAACTGCTTGATTTTGCAAACACCCCCCAAGAGTGGAGGGCAGGACAGTGCCATCGCTTCTCCAGCCCCAAATCCTGCTGCCTGCTCTGCCAGCGAGTGAAGGGGCTGGAAGTTTTTGGAGCCCTGCTGTCAGAGTACAATGTTGCCTAAGCAAGCATTAAGAGATTATGGTAATAATAGGTGTGCTTACTGCAAATAAAAGGTTTCATTAATCAAGCCATACCGAGATAAACCTGTCAGTGGACAGAGGAAACTAGAAATCAAACGCTGTGAAAGTTCTGACAGATTGTTAAATAGAAACCCTTTAAAACTGAATTTAATTTACTGTGATATTACAGATATTTATGCATCAATAGGCAAGTGCAGATTGAGTTCGGAGGTCAGCTCTGGTGCTTGAAAAATAAACGCGCAGAATGAGACAGAAGGTGACAGTTACCTTTGTCAGAAATTACAGTTTATTAAACTAAATATGAAGCTCTCTCATCTGATTCATGTTAAACACCAAGGCACGGGTTTGGGGGGTAATTTACTGCAGTAGATTGGTGAGGGGATAATTATGGAAACACTCCCCCTTTTTTTTTAAAGTTGGCTCTATAAACTTTAGCAGAAGAAACCAGGAACAAACATTGCAGCAGAGAAGCACAGCCAGGTCCCAAAGGGCAGCGAGCACAAAGACCTTTCAGCAAGATTATTCACGAGTTCTGCCATTAAAACGCTGCTCTCCTGTCAGGCAGTGGGGTTTTTTACTTCTATGTTAGCATTTATTTAATTAATTTCTCCTCTTGAATTTTTTTTTTTTAAGTTCTCCATTTTCAGATCCATACCTTCCTCAGAATCGGGACTCTCCTCTTCCTGCCCTTTTTTCCTCAGGAAATCAGATGAGCAATGTGAAAGAAACTTGAATTTAAGGTGATTTCTGTCCAGGTAAGTCTGGCAGCAAGTTGCACAAAGTTGTATTTCAAGGGAGGTGCCATTCACCTGGGCAAGAGCTGCAGCTCAGCCTCTTTCATGTCATTCTTTGAAGGAATAAAACCCAGGAGATTGGTCACTGAAGTGTCATGAGCAGATAGAAAATAAATCATTTGTGTTCCCAGCAATTATCAAATCCCAGACAGACAGCCATCAATCTTTCCACCACCGGATCCATACCATTAATGACGTTAATATTTAACTTAAACACAATGCTTACGTCGCTTACGTGGTTTTATTTCAGATGTCTGAAATTTGAAGGGAAAACTCAGACCTAATAATGATCCAGCTGAGCCAACAGCAAGGCTGCTTGACCCCACCAAGCACAGAAAGAAGTCCTTGAATAAAAGCAGTCCTAAGTGAAAATAAGTATGTCAGTGCTATATGAGATGAACGCATTTATCCGCCAGCCTTACGTGAGATCATATCTAAATACATGGCTCCAAAACATATGAGTATATTACATTTCACACGCGTAAGAGACGTGTAAATCATGCAGGACATGTTAGATGGAGCTATGCTGGACATATGTCCTTCCCACAACGACAGCCTGAAAAACCCTTACCAACTCAGGGAAAAACTTGTGCAGATAATTACTGCAGTGGAAGCAACGGCGCGAGTGAAGTTGTTCAGGATCTTTATGTGAAAATGCCCTTTTTTGCATGCATAAGGAGTGCAGGACTGGGCCGTTAGTTATTAGAAGCCAAATTAATTAGTTAATAAAAGCCAAAGCGTCAGGATAGTGTGACAAAATCTCAGCCATGAGCCTCCTCTGGCCATCCTCTCTCCGTGAGCAGCGTTTGTCCAACACCCGCCAGCCCCGTTTGCAGCCAGCCCCTGAAGCCACCCAGGAGCTGCCTGTGCTGCAGCTTCACTGCAGGCATGACCATTGCTCCAGGTCGAGGTTCACTAAGAAATGGAAATAAAATGGCAAAATCTATCAGGAGAAAGGCAGGAAGGAAGATATTTCATATATATGAAGATGAAAATTTACCTTACAAATTTGAACAAGGCCTGTCTGGAAAATGAAGCTCTAGTTCAGCCTTAGAATATTGTTAACCTGAAGCACATATTTAAGTCTCATTAATTTACATGGTTTAAATGCTATGCACCTTTAGGCACTGGAAGGGGCTCTAAAGTCTCCCTGGAGCCTTCTCTTCTCCAGATGAACATTCCCAGCTCTCCCAGCCTGGCTCCAGAGCAGAGGGACTCCAGCCCTGGAACATCCCCGTGGCCTCCTCTGGACTTTATCCTGCAGCTCCACAGCCTCTTGATTCTGGGAGTCAGAGCTGGTGGCAGCTCTGCAGGTGGGGTCTCACCACAGAGCCAAAGAGGGAAGGGGGGGACAATCACCTTTGTCCCAAGAACCACGCAAATGTGCCCTGAGCAATGATCTCATTTGGATTTTGAGGGGGAAAGTCACAAATTGGAAAGTTTTAAACAAACTCGAGGAACCAGAAGGAGCCCTCTCACACCTGTGGCGTGCAAGCCCTCAACGTGACTGATCTGTGAGTGTCACTGAGCCATTTTCACCAGGAAAAATGCAAGGAGCAGTAAAAAAACCAAGTAAAGAGGAGCCACGATGGGTGGGAGTTTCCAGCAGAGCTAAAAGACGCCTGAGTGGCTCCTGCCCATGGCCGAGGGCTGGGGCAGGGATCACTCCCCACCCCCAGGAGCCGCCCCAAGCCCTGTGCCAGCACCCTGAGCTCCTGCAGCAGGAGCAGGCAGTCCCAAACTGGGAATAAACCCAGCCCTGGGCAGGATTAAGACTTTTATCCCCAGGCAATGCTCCTCAGCAGAGACCTGAGACAGCCTCCACGTTTTATTTATTTAGATGAGTTTACAAAGCAATTAAGACATTTTGGCAAATGCTGAGGTGCAGATTTCCTCCCTTACGATAGATCATTCCTGGCTTTTTTCTCCCTGTCTCCTTCTGGACAGATAAATGTTTCATGGTCCCACAGACATATTTTCTCTCTGCCCAGTTGCTTTAGAATCCATTTAAAAATGCCTGTTGAACTCTTCTATCATGGAATGATAGAACAAGAGCTCCTAAATAAGCTTTATTTACAGACTGCAAATACTGCCTGACCAGCTCAACGTGTTTCATCATCTCCTTAGCTGGAACTCCTCTTGGAAATCTTCCTTACCTGGGCAAAAGCAGGAAATCCAACCAAAAAAAATTATAATATCGATGTGTTTTAAGGAATAAATACTTATTCTTCACATCCTCCCCTTTCAATTGGAAATACCAACCTTTAATGATTTTGGTCAAAGTTAAAACCGTCCCTGGTTTTATCTGTCCTGTCCTAGACATGCTGCCAATGTGTCCTTTCTACATGGAAATGCTGGAAATGTTCACCCAGGCTCTGAACTACCTGTGAGCCCTCAAAGAAGCTTCTGAAATCAGTAGGGTTTTACAACGTGCCCTGGAAGGCATTAAAAGACTTTAATAAAATGTTTAATAAAATACCTCTAATAAGGTGAAGGATCTAAATGGAATTTGCAGAAATGCCCTGATGAATGAAGCTGATGAAGCTTTGTGGGGGAAGGCAGCTGCAGCTCTCCTGGAAATGGCCCGTATTGCCACCCTAAAGAATTTTTTTTTTTTTTTTTTTTTTTGGGTCTTAAAAGTTTAGATTTGGTGGGGGGAAAAAAAGCAGGACTTTTTCTTTCTGAAGCTGGCACCTCTGTTTCCAAGAAGCTTGTGGAGGTCACCAAGTTTTCATAGAAAAATTGTGATCATTTAATTCTGTGTTTGAAGGTGGAGGAGAAAAATGTTGGACTGGCACAGGTCAGGATGGCTCCTCATGCTCTGCCCTAAGCCAGGACTTGCAGAGGCTCAGCAATGCGTATTTTCTTTACCAAAAACAAGCGAGGAGTCCCCTAGAATGTGTTACAGCACTCTCCAGATCAGGAGCTACCTGGTTTAGCAGGTGAAGAGGTGCTTGGGGAGTTTTTGATAGAGAGATTATGGACCTGATTACATTAATACCTAACATGGGTTTTAACCTGCATTTTGGGTAAAATTCACCGTTCTGCAGAAGGCCCATAAAAGGCCTGTGCACCACTTACGCTCCACCAAGGCCCCATTTGGATGGTGCACGTGGAGCTGGGGTGATGCATGGGCCCTGTGCCTCGGGATGGGCCCCATCCCTGATCCATCAATAACATTCCACGTGTTGGGGAAAAATATTAGCGGAGTAATTTTATTAACAGCGGCGATAACTCTGCGCTTGTCTTGCCGCGCTTAATAAAGGGAACCGAGGGTGCTGTACACGAGGCAGAGGAGCGGCTCACGGAACCATCCTGCTAAAAACAAACAAACCAAGCCCTGGGAAGCAGGAGAGCACGTGGAGGTGGAGGAGGAGCTGGCTCCCACCACTGTCCTGGCTGTGCTGAGGAATGGAATTAAATGAAACCGCGGCTCAGCTCGTGGGTCTCACCGTGTGGGACATCTCACGGCAGCGTCGGGGAGTTCAGTTCGTGTTTTATTCAGCTGGGAGGAGGGCTGGGCCGGCCCACGGAGAGCTCCCGGCTTTCTGCAAAGGGATTTCCTCGCGGCGCTGGAAATCCTCTTAGCGTCTTCATTTGCATCTCACTGGCCAGGGGAATAAGTGGGAACACAACCCTGCTGTGCCTGCTCAGCCTCCTGCCTACCTGGCAAAGGCGGAGTGAAAACACGCAGGGGCTGCTTGGGAAGGAGCTGCCGCTGCTGCCTCTCTGTGGATCCTCATTTGGGGTCGTGTCCCTCCTTTCTGTGCTGCATCGCCCCTTTTTGAGGCACGTCCCCGCTTTTGCTGCCAGACCGGCACCGCTTGCACCATCCCTTTGGGCCACACAAAGATGAGGGGGAAAATATTCTGTCGTGTTGATTTGTTCAGACAAATAAGGGCATTTTTCACGTAAAATTCATCTTTCCTCCTATCCAGAGTTCTCCATAAATGGAGGAACCTCCAGATTTTGAAGGAGCAAGGGTGGCCTAAGCACATCCCTTCCCTGCTGATGAGCTGGGGGCTGCCCTGTGCCTCCCCCCGCAGCACCCCGGGAGCTGGGCCAGGGTCACCCATCCCCACCCGTCCCTTCCCTCCAGGAATTCAAATAAATCTAATTTAAAGAATTTTTTTTTTTTTTTTTTTTTTTTGCCTCTGATTTTTGTTCCTGTGTGTTTATTACACCTCGCAGTGCAGGAGCCTCCTCCAGGGGCAGGGATGTGCCAGGGTGTTGAGAGGATGAGTTTTAGCCATTTTTTGGAGAAGGCTGGGGACAGGAGCAGGGCCCTTCCAGGAATCAGCACTGCTGGATGCCACGGCTGCGTGGGACTGCAGAGTGGGCGCAGGTGCTTGCAGCCAAAATTGGGGATAAATATCCATTTGTTTAGAGTGGGGATTTGCAAAATGAAAATCTGAAGAACAAACGAATTTTGATTGAATGGCCGCCAAACGTTTGGGTGTTTTTTGTTTTTTGTTTTCCAAAGCAGGTCTCAGCTAACTTTGCCGCCCTCTTGTCGAAAAGGCAGCAGAGCTCCTCTGCTCACACAACCTAATGTGCCTAATAATTATTCAGTATTTTAACTTATTGGATTAATTTTGCTCTGTCCCTGCTTTGTAAAGCACCCAAATCTCTGAGCTGTACTCTTCTGACCCTTTTGATTTTATTTGGTGAGTCCCAAGAGAACACACCATGGGGACACCTGAGCGCTGCTGCCTGGTTTTGGCAGCTGCCCGGGATGTTTTCCTGCCTGTGCCCAGCCCGGGGCTGTTCCCTGCGAGCCGAGCGCAGCCAGCACCGCTGGGTGCCCGTCCAGCTGCACCCTGCCGGCTCCCAGGGGAGGGAGGGACACAGGAGGAATGGCCAGCGCCAGGAGCTAGAGGAAAACAACCCCAAACTGAAAGCGATTCGCGGTTCTGCACAAACGCGGCGTGTGGCTGGTGCTCGGATCCGGAGCGGGGACAGGCTGCGGGTGGAACCGCAGGGGCGGAGGGAGGATGGACACTGCGCGGGGCTGAGCCCCGACGGCGGGGGCTGCCCGGGGGCACAGAAATGTGAACCCGCACATCCCTCCGAGGGGCCAGAGGGGGGGTTCGTGCCTCTCCTCCCCCCGCCCGCGGTCCCCCGGGGCCGGGCGGGGAGCGGGGCCGCGCCCACGGGGCAGCCCCGGCACCTCGGCCCCGCTCGGAGGGGCGGGGAGGGGCGCGGTGTGTGCTTGGGGTGTCTCCCGAGGGGGAAAAGGCTGCAGAACGTGGAAAACCTGGTGAAACCCGAGCTGAGCGGGAAAGGCAGCGCGCAAACAGCGCGGAGGGCCGCGGGGCAGGCGCAGGTTCCGCGGGGCGCGGCCCCCCGTCCCCCCGGCAGCGCCGAGGGTGCGAGGCGGGATCCCCAGAGCTGCCTCCCCTGCGCGGCCGCGCACGTCGCGCGGGGGAAAGTCCCGCGGCCGCGGAGCGCCGGCCGCCCCCAGCTTGGGTTTCCCTAAAGGCGAACTGGGGCTAAATAATGGATCGATCTAAAATTAACCGGAGGAATGGAAATGCTCTAAAAATAAGCCAGCAGCTGCCGTGGTCGCAGCCCCCCGCTCCCGTGGGGAAGGGGGAGCGGGGCCGGCCGGAGGAGGGGGCGCGGGCAGAGCCGGGCGGGCTGCGCGGGGCTGCGCGGAGCGATGGCCGCGGCTCTCCGCGGC
>VZTJ01005975.1:770843-844445 GCA_013397795.1 Orthonyx spaldingii
CGGCAAGGGAGGCGGCGAGGAGGGGGCGAGCGGCGGCGGGGCGGCGGGGCAGAGCAAGCCCAAGAGCAGCCTGGTGAAGCCGCCCTACTCGTACATCGCCCTCATCACCATGGCCATCCTGCAGAGCCCGCAGAAGAAGCTGACGCTCAGCGGCATCTGCGAGTTCATCAGCAACCGCTTCCCCTACTACCGGGAGAAGTTCCCCGCCTGGCAGAACAGCATCCGCCACAACCTCTCCCTCAACGACTGCTTCGTCAAGATCCCCCGGGAGCCCGGCAACCCCGGCAAGGGCAACTACTGGACGCTGGACCCGCAGTCCGAGGACATGTTCGACAACGGCAGCTTCCTCCGCCGCAGGAAGCGCTTCAAGCGGCACCAGCAGGAGCACCTGCGGGACCAGACGGCGCTGATGATGCAGGGCTTCGGCGCCTACGGCCTGGCCGGACCCTACGGCCGCCCCTACGGGCTGCACCCCGGCGCCTACACGCACCCCGCGGCGGCCGCGGCCGCGCTGCAGTACCCGTACATCCCCCCGGTGGGGCCCATGCTGCCGCCCGCCGTGCCGCTGCTGCCGTCCAGCGAGCTCAGCCGCAAAGCCTTCAACTCCCAGCTCAGCCCCAGCCTGCAGCTGCAGCTCAACAGCCTGGGCGCCGCCGGCTCCATCGTCAAGTCGGAGCCCAGCAGCCGCCCGTCCTTCAGCATCGAGAACATCATCGGCGTGCCCGCCGCCAGCTCGGCCGCCAGCGCGCAGACTTTCCTGCGGCCGCCGGTCACCGTGCAGTCGGCCCTCATGGCGCACCAGCCGCTGGCGCTGGCCAGGACCACCGCGGCCATCGCCCCCATCCTCAGCGTGCCTACCAACATCATCGCGGGGCAGTTCCTGCAGCCCGCGGCCCCTGCCGCCGCCGTGCAGGCCAAGTGGCCGGCGCAGTAGCCCCGGGCGGTAGCCCCGGGCCGCGCCCCGCGGAGCTCCGGCCGCCCCCTCGGGGCTCGGAGCAGCAGCGGGCACCGGCCGCCGCCGCCGCCGCTTGTACATATTTGTATCAAAAATCACTGACGTTGCTTTGGGGGTTTTTATTTTTCTAAAGAGGCGAAATGACGGTCGCGATTAGGAGCTGCGAACTTTCACTTTTTTTGAAGGTTCCGGCGCTCCGAGCGGTTTTATCCGAAATAAACGAACAAACGAGGAAAAAAAAAAAAATTGTATAAAAAAGAAATAAGCGGGGGAAATTTTAAATATTAAACGAACGAAGAAAAAAAAGAAAAAAGAGAATTTTGGAGAGAAAAAAAAAAGGAGGAAAAACGCTGTCATTCTATTATAGAAGTCTGTTTATATATGAATGAATATATGTATTCTAAATGTTATCCCTTCGTGTTGTACACAACTTTGTAAATAAATTTTTAAAATGCTCTGCCCGTCTCTGTGTGAGCGGTGCCTTTGTGACCCCCGCCCGCAGGACGGGCTGCGCGGCCGCGGAGGCCGGAGAGGGGCGGGAGAGGCGCGGGGGTCGCGGCCGCGGAGCGCGGGTTCTGCGGTGCCGCGGGGGTTCTGTCCGGGCTCCGCCGGCCGCGGTGCGGGCGGGCGTTCCGCGCTCCCTCCCTCCGCTTCGGGGAGCGCCGTGCGGGAACGGCCCTGCCGGCTCGCGGAGCGGCCGCGGCGGCGGGGCCGGCATCGCCCCGATTCCTCCCAAACCCAGCCTTCCCCGGCAGAGCCGAGGCTCCCGCGAGCGCGCCGTGATGTTTCCCTAAATTAATTTTTTCCCTATATTAATTTTTCTCGGCCTGACTCCGACTCTGCATCCTGGCGCTGCGGCGTTCCCGGCCGGAATAGGTACGCTTTGGGTCTGCGCTCGGGGCTAATTATAAGGGGAATTATTTTAAATTAAACACGTTGGGTGGATTTAATCAATGTTTCTTATTTATTTTAGAAGGCGAAAAGAAAAAATATATATTCAGGCCTTGGCCGTGCGGTGACCGAGCGCGGATCTTTCGTTTAGCTCAGGGAAATAATCGGGGTTTAAGCAGCGGTTCTTCCCGCGGGAAGGGACTGGCCTTTCCCAGTTAATTCCCAATAACTCAGCTCTAATGCTAGCTGCGAAAATTTAAAATAATAATACATATATATGTATATATGTATTTCCGAGGGTAAAATGAAGAGACAGTCAAAATGAAAAAAAAAAAGAATTAATATGTGGCGTTGTAATATTTAAAGCGGTACGTCAAGGGGTTGAGTCTGGTGAGATCTCGGTGTCTCCTGTGCACTGACAGCTTTTGGTGCTTTATTATCTTCCTCTTGCAAAGTCAAATTTTTGTCACCTTTGAAAGCCTTCGTGGATTTTGCTTTTCCGCCCAAATAATTCGTTGTCTTTGTTAGGAAAATCGGCGGCGTAAAACGCAGGCGGCATGCGGGATGCGGCAGGCTCGGCTGCGGGAGAAGCTGAACCAGGCGCTTATTTCCCCTGCAACAACCCTCTGGCAGGCGTGGATTTAAAATAAATATATAAATAAAAGTGTCCTTGCTTTCCTGGTAAGCAGTAAATATTATTTCTTCCTAAGTAAATATTTATACCTCAGCATACATAGACTAAAATAAACCCAGCAGCCCCGGTGATGAGATCGTTTGAACTTTATAAATAAGGACTCGCTAATCGTCTGCCGGGGACAGGGAGAACCTGGAGGGAGCGGGGACGCGCGGGGCGCTCGGCGGGCACCCACGGCCCCGCGGAAGCCCGCGGAGCGGGATGTGGCGGTGCGTGGCGGTGTCGGAGGAACGGGCTGCCTCACAGTTGTGTCTGGCTAATCGGTTTTACACAAACAGCAAATGGTGGGCGATCCGTGCGATCGAGGGGGTTGCTATATTTAGCCCATCCCCTGGGAAAAAAGAAAGGAGCCTCTGCCCGGAGTCGCTGCGAGGCTCAAGAAGCTGCTGATCCAGGGCTTCCAGAGGACACCGGATAACAGGGGCTCATTCCATTCCCCAGCCTTTGTTACTTATAAAATTACTCGCTCATATTTCCCCACATAGCAGCGATGCCTCGGCTCGGCATCTGCGCTCCGCCGCCGGCGGCACCGGCAACTTTCCTGCCCGCCACCTCCCGCCGGGAGCCGCTTCTCCCTCCGCAGCCTCCGGCCGCTCTTTCTCTGCCCGCTTTCCCCTCGGCAGGAGAAGCCGCTCCCGGGGAAGGGGCGGCGGCGGCTCCCGGGGCCGGGCAGCACCGGAGGGCGCGGGGCTGGGGAAGAACCCCGGGATGAGCCCCCCGTGCGGCCGCCACCTCCCCGCGGGAGCCGCCGGGTCCTTTTCCCGCAGCCGCGGGCCCGGGAGCGGCAGCGGGGCCGTGCGGGCTGGGGGGGCTCCGCTGGCGGCGGCGGGGCTGCAGTGGCGCACCGGGGCCTGCGGGGGGCGCGGCAGCTCCCGTCGCACCCGCGGGGAACGGGCGCGCCCCCCCGGGGCCGGGAGCACCCACGGAGCGTCCGCGGGGACCGGGATCGCCCTCACGGCCCGCAGGGTCCGGAGAACCTCCGGGGCCGGGAGCAACCCTGGAGCCAGGAACACCCCCGGGGCCGGGAGCACCCCCGGAGCCGGGAGTCCTCCGGGGATCCGGGAGCGATTCGGGGGACAGGGAGCACCCCCGGTGCCCGCAGCCGCTCCGGACACCACCGGCCCGGGCGCGCTCCTGCAGCGGGCGGCACGACGGGGCGTTCCGACGGGTCCCGCAAAGCCGCCAGCGGGGATCGGGGGCCCAGGGGGTGTCAGAAGTCGGTCCCCAAATAGGGGAGGGTTCGCAGCCGGGACAGAAGCGTCTTTCCCGGGCCCCAGCGGGAGCGGCGGGCCGGGGACAACCGGGAGCAGCACATCCCGGCCAAGTTCTCTCAGCCAAGGGCCACGGGCAGACAACAGAAACTCTTTCCCTTGTTCTCGCTCTTGTTTTGCCTTCCACGAACTTGCCCGCCGCATATGGCAAAACTTGACACGGCCGGTGACAGATGCCCATTAGTATGAGTCGTGTCACGGCGGTCCCCGGGGTGTGTTGGGAGTAACTGGATCCGAAACACCGGGGAAATGACCCTCCTGCAGCCCCGAGAGTTTACCCAGAACCACCACCCCTGCACCCTCCCCGACCCCTCTCTTTATTTATGACAATCACGGCCCCGCCGCTCCCTCCGCCCGGGGAAGGAATTTATAACAGGATCTGGCAGTAGGATCTGGCCCTAATCCTCTAAACCATCACGCTGGTGGAAAAAGGGGCGAGATGGGGCTCACCAGGGCCATTTCCTCGGCTGATGCGGGGCTCCCGGGGAACCCTCTCGTTTTCACTCCCCCTTTCCCCTCTCCCTGCTCTTCCCGCTCCCAACGCCGCCTATTTATAGCGATCGGTCTCTCCCGGGCACAGCGCGGGGCTGAAAGTTTCGGGCTAATGGGTGTTGAAAGGCTGCGGCGAGCGTTGGAAAAGGCAGGAAAAGGCCTTTTGTGGTTATTTATAAACGGGTCTTTCTCGCGCGTGGGTGTTTATCTCAGCGAGCAGCCCCGGCGCTCGGGGTGCCCCCCGCCTGCCCCCAGCAGGGTCCCCGGAGGGGGGCCGCGGTCGGAGACCCCGCTCAGGGCTGCGGGAGGGCACAGCCGAGGCCGGGAGGGCTCCGGGGGCCGGGGGAGCGCTGTCCGTCGGAGACCTTTCCTTGTCGGTCTGTCGCACCGAGCGGTGGCCGGAGGAAACCATCCACCGGCGACATCGGCTCCCTTGGGGACACGGGCAGCGTCTGAGGGCGGCTCCGGCTCCTCGGGGGTCCCGCCGGCGGTACCGGGGGGTTTAACCCGCACCTCCAGCACCGCCGAGCCGGCCCGGGACCGTGTCCCGGCCAGACACAAAGGAAGGAGCACAAACATTTGGCTTTGGGCTGAGCCATCCCTCGCCCTCCGCGGGGCCCTCGGGGGTCTCCCACTCCGGGGGATACAGCGAGGATTGCTTTAGAGGCAGTGGGGGTTTTCCCTCACCCGTGCGGGTGCGGGTCAGGGGCAGTTCCCGGGGGATTGGGGATTTCCATGGGATTTTGCCTCCCGGGGCACCTCGGGCAGTTTTGCGGTCGCTCCCTCGTGTCCGAGGCGCGCTCGGGGCCTGTCCCCGCCTGCTCCGGGGAGGCGGAAAAGCAGCCAGGCCATTCCCAGGGGAGTTTTATTGGCGTTAAGAGGCAGCGAGTGAGGAACCGCAGCGAGTGAGGAACCGCGGCGAGTGAGGAACCGCGGCGGGCTCCGGCGCAAGTTGCGCTGCCGATCCGCGGGGCCGCGGACAGCCCGGGCTCGGGCAGCCCCCGGGGCGGCCACGGATGCGCTCCAACCTCCCGGGAGCATCCGTGCCTTCCATCCCCGCAGCCTCCCTCGCCACCGCCGCGCCCCTTCCCCGCGCCGGGCATCGCTGTCCCCGGGCAAATCCCCGCGCTACATTTGTCTTGAGAGGCAACACTTCAGCTCCGGGGGCTTTTGTTGAATTACGTGTTACCAGTCCTAAAACATTAAGCGTTATGTACTTAGAAGACACAGAGCATAGGTATTACATCCACAGGAAGTATTTTAGTCAGTGAATGTTCAATGTAGCAGGTAGAGATGAACTTAGCACGTCTCCCAGACTGAACTGGGAACAGACTCTTCAGCCATAAAATGCACTTAACAGTCTATTTAATAGTGGCGAGGTCCTTGAAAATGCAATATCCATGCTAATCTTGCCTTTTTCTAAATCAGAAATGAAAAATAGGTCAGGAAGGTAGAACCTTCCCCTTCCATTTAAAATGTGACATTTAATCTATTTAAATAACTAAGTAAACTTTATTAATCCAGGGTTTGGTAAGCAAGATGAGGAAGCGGGAACCGCGCGGCTTCATTAAGACGGCAAAATGTGAGAGGGAGCGTCCTTGAACTCCAGGTGCAATAAAATCCCGGTTTTCTGGAGGTTCAGCAAAATGGGAAAAGCCGGGACACAGGAAAACCGCCCGACCTCTCCTCTCCAGGAAGGGATGGAACGGCTCTGCTTTACCGAGCACTCGGGCTGGGATCTCCGGCTCGGACAAGGGCAGCTCCGTGTCCCCCAGCGCCCAGAGAATAGCAGGGATTCAAGAAAAAAACAAAACAAAACAAAACAAAACAAAACTTTCAACAATTTTTAATTACTTTATTAAGTACCAGCATTTCATGGGGAAAAATAAAAATAAATCCATCTCCCTGCGGGCTAAGGTAGTGGTTTCAGACACGTTTACTCCTGGTTTTGCTCGGGGAAGGAGGACGGAAGGAGCCGAGGCTCCTGCGCGTTCAGAGTGGGGCTCGCCGCGCCCGGCTCCGCGCCCGCTGAATCCCGAGGGATGTTCTGGTGTCGGGATAAAAGCTCAGACCGGGAATCTGCAACCGCGGACGTCTCCAGAGTTTGTTTCCCCGCTCGCTCCGGCACCGCGGCTCCGCTCAGAAACGGAATCCTGGATGAGCTGGAACTTTTTATGGCCGCAGGCGCTTCCCCCCGCCCGCCCTGGGAAAGACTTTCTCGTTCTTCTGGCCGCGTTTCACCCCGAATGTAAGGAATACCCGCGAGATATTTGCCTTGCCACCGCTCGGCTCACATCGAGCCGAAGAGCCGGGGCGGAGGAGAGGAGGCAGCGGAGCTCCGGAGCCTCCCGAGAACGCCAAGGGTTAAGAAAAGCCGTTTATCTGCTCATTATCGGCTTCTCTTCACTCCTGAGCACCAAACCCCGCTCGTCTCCTACCCCGCCGTATCAATGTGTCCTGAATGCCTTTTCCAGTCATTGATCTGGTCAAAGTCACCGCAGAAATACAAGTGACAGGGACTCAATTCCAGGCGACGTGCCCGATCCGAGTATTTAGAAAGCATTCAATAAAAAAGCTTTGCCGGGGAGTGAATGATTTCACCTTGCAACAAAGAGCGCTCGGCTAATTGAAATAATGCACTCGAATGCGCGCCCAGCCCGGCTCCAGCACCGAATTAGCAATAATCTCCAAGGTAAAACCCAAAAACTTATTTTTTAAAAATTATTTTATTTTTTATTTTTTGCGGTAGGAGCCCACAGGCAACGCGCACGGACTTGGGGGTGGCTGAGGATCACAGTGCTCCCCGGCCTTGCCATTTGGGGAATTCCGGGCATGGAAAATCCTGGAGGGAAGAGCAGAAGGAGAGGAGAGAGGGGCTGGGAGAGAGGTACTGAAATAGGAATCTGCCCTGCGGATCCTCCCCCGGGCTTAGGCTGGGAATTCACTTTGCAAGGCGTGTTTGCAGTGCCACGAACCAGCTCCAGCCGCTGTGGGTTCAGGAGGTGTAACTCTGCTTGCCAAGTTACTTTGTAATTGATGAATTTTTAAGATTGTCCTTATTTTACAGACTTGTCATTTCCAGACATCCTGTCAAAATCCTGAAATGGACGCACTTTTCCTAGCAGAAATATAAATTATTGCGTATAACAGATTAGGCAAACTATGTAAAATGTGATGGTCATAATCTGCCATTTCCCACAGGATTATGGCTCCAAACACCTTGGCAAGACAGCAGACAAATGTGATTCTGCCTTTATCTGTTTAAGACAGCTTTGAGTCTCTTCACACCATCCCACATGAGGCAACACCACAAGCGACTGAAATTACAGCAAGTGTAAGAGGGACCAGGACGTCCAAAGAGTTTGCACTCAGAAATAGTTGGGATAGTGGAAATCAGCATCCTGCATTGAGAGAACATCAAGGAAAAAAAGCCATCTCTGGTGTCATGCAAAACTATATTTATAGTTCTTACATATTTTCAAAATAATCTGCACATCTGAAAAACAAAATTATGAATCTCTTCATTTTCCAGTAATCTCTGTTTACTTTAACATTTCTAAGTGATCAGACATCTTTTGACCACGTTTGCTTTTTGTAGCAGTTGTGTTTAAATCCATCACAGCTTCCAGCCCCGGCATCCCAGCCCAAGGAGAGCACTGCTGCCAGCTCACCTGGCAGGTGTGGCTGTGAACCCCTCAGGATGTGGTGTTAGTTTTAGCAATAATCAGTTTTCTATTCAGTCCCATGTCCTGACCTCAGTCACACACACAACCAGAAGAAAAGGCCAGGTTGGACATTGGGGCTTGGATCCACTTGGGTTAGTGGAAGGTGCCCCTGCCCACAGCAGGGGTGGAATGAGATGATCTTCCAGGTCCCTTTCAACCCAAACCCTCCTGTGATTCTCTGGTTTTTATGGGCCTATGGTGCTCCATGGAGAGGTTCTGGAGTCCTCACTGGAGACACTCAAGGCTGTCTGGACACAACCCTGTGCCTGTGCTCTGGGATGGCCCTGCCTGAGCAGGGGGCTGGCACCAGATGACCCCACTGTGGTCCCTTGCAGCCTGGGGTTCTGTGCTACGAGCTTTGGGAACCAACAGGTTCCCAGATATCCTCTCCAAGTTGTGAAGGCTGAGGAGCTGCTTCCCAGCCATCTGGCATGGTAGAAGAACGTGAATACCAGATTGGTTTGGGTTGGAAGGACCTTAAATCCCATCCAGTGCCACGGGCAGGGACACCTCCCACTGTCCCAGGCTGCTCCCAGCCCCAGTGTCCAGCCTGGCCTTGGGCACTGCCAGGGATCCAGGGGCAGCCACAGCTTCTCTGGGAATTCCATCCCAGGGCCTTCCCACCCTCCCAGGGAACAATTCCTTCCCAATCTCCCATCCATCCCTGCCCTCCGGCAGCGGGAACCATTCCCTGTGTCCTGTCACTGGTGCAGAGTCGCTCTCCAGCTCTCCCGGAGCCCCGTGAGGCACCGGGCGGGGCTCTGAGGTGCCCCCGGAGCGCTCCCTCCCCCCGGAGCACACCGCGGCTCCCGTGTCCGTGTCCCGTTCCCTTCCCTGTCCCTGTCCCTGTCCCTGTCCCGTTCCCGTTCCCGTCCCGTCCATGGCGGATCCCCCGGCCCGTCCCCTCAGCGCTGCGAGCCCCGCCCCGCGCACGCGCAGTGCCCGCCCGGAAGGCGCCGCGCAGGCGGAAGCGCGAAGGGCCCGAGCCCGGCGGGAGCGCGGGGAGAGCCCGCGGGCGGGACGGGACCCAGAGCGGCACCGGGGCTGAGAGCGGCTGCGGGGACTGCGAGGGTGAGGGTACTGAGGGTGAGGGGGCTGAGGGAGAGCGGGTTGAGGACACTTAGGGGGCTGAGGGAGAGCGGGTTGAGGACACTTAGGGGTCTGAGAGACTGATGGGGCTGAGCGAGAGCGGGCTTAGGGGGCCGAGAGGCTGAGGGAGAACGGGCTGAGAGGCTGACGGGGCTGAGGGAGAGCAGGCTGAGAGGACTGAAGGGCTGAGGGGGCTGAGGGAGAGCGGGCCAAGGGGACTTAGGGGCTGAGGGGGCTGAAAGGGCGAGGGGGCTGAGGACACGTAGGGCTCTGAGAGGCTGAGGGGGCAGAGGAGAGCGGCCTGAGGACACGTAGGGGTCTGAGGGGCTGAGGGGGAGCGGGCTGGGGGCAGCAGGGTCCGTGGCAGCGCGGGTGGGCTCGCAGCTCGGCCCCGGGGGCTCTGAGGAGGCCGAGCGGGCTGTGAGGACTGGGCAGTGATATGAAGAATAAAGGTGTCTCCTGACAAGGATTAGGGCAACAGCAGGGTTTGTAGGCGGGTATTGCTACAGCAAATTAAATTCTTCATTCGGTACGTGCATTTTTCAGCTGCTGAAATGTGTGTTGACACCTGTTTTAAAACGAGTTATATTCAGGGCCGTGCATCTATGGCTGAGTTCTGTCAGCCTGCCTGGGCCAGCAGTGGGTGGTTTGCGTCGGTGTTATTTATTTGAATCTTCATCGGGGGCAGGGTGGAAGGATAGTCGTTTTTTTGGGTTTTTTTAGCTGTGATTTTCACCTCATGCTTACAGGTGGGATCTCGAGAGACCCTCAGGTGTGGCACATCCAGAGGCAGAAGGTGAAAAGTTTGGGATTGGCCAAACCAGTTTTATCATCCCCTAAAATTATTCCTTGTCTAACATTGTTATCCACACGGAACCAAGAATTAAAAGTTCAGTGCTTTAGAATCTAATAAAAGCGTGACTTTTTGTTACAGGTAGTATGGGACAATTATTAAAGATGAAAAATAAGTAGAAAATAATATTTTAAGAGCCGCTTTTGAGAGCAGAAAAAGCAATATCCCAGAGAAAAATGTTATTGCAAATGTAGGGAATGGCAGAGGTAAACAGAGTGGAACAGAAATGAGGCAGTCTGTAGGTGAGGCTGGTGTTATGTAATAATTAAGAAGGTGTAATTAATAAATGTTCTGGTGAGATAGAAAAGAAGGAGAGATGTATCTTTTATGTAGACAAAAGTGCCTCCCCTGTGGCTTAGGCACAGGTGAAAACATGCAAATATCAGTGTTCAACTTTCTACCTATAAATGGAGATCTGCTGCCACAGATTTATGTTATTAATTAGCTGCTTTTTTCCCCTTGGTGGTGGTGTTTGGTCTGTGAATAGTAAATAAATATGGGTGTAATTTGAGCAGAATAACCTAAACATGCCTTAGATGCTGCTTGTCTGCTACTAAAACAGCAGCTCAGTGCTGCTGCTGGGTGGGATTTTTATTTTTGGTCAGTAACAAGTGTATTAAACTCACTTAAACTCAGTATTGCCTTTTCTGCAAGGAAAGTCTTTGACAGTTGTAGCCTTCAAGACTGGAGTAGTTTCCTCCTCACTTTTTTCCTAGTTCAGACTAAAATAGTTTTGATTCTTTGGGTCGAAGTTTGCATATTCTGTAGTCAGTGGTTTGGGTTATTTTAGATTTTTTTTTGCATAGGGCAGCATAATAACTTTCCTGTTTCTTGATTTCTGAGTTTGATGCATGTGGCCTTCAACTTGACAGATCTGGCAACATTTCTTATTTTTACTGGACCCTTAGGGGGGTGGGTGCAATAAGTTTGGTGGGAGATCAGCCTTCCTGCTTTTTTGGGGTAGAAGGATGGAGAATGTCTCCTGGCACTAATTCACTTTTAAATAACTTTTATTTTGTTTAAACCAGCAGTGGTGCCTATACCAGATGTGCACTGTGCATAATCTGCCTGTGGTGCTCTTGACTGAGGAAACAAGTGGCATTAACTCAATACTGGGACTTCTGCTCACTTTTAAAACTCTGTGCTTGTTGATAACATCTTTTCCCCACGAGTTACCAGTCTGGGAGCTGTGCAGCAGCGCTGCCTGAGGAGCAGGAGCTGCAGCAGTGTCCCTGGTGGGTTTGCAGG
This sequence comes from Orthonyx spaldingii, assembly GCA_013397795.1. Classification (NCBI taxonomy): domain Eukaryota; kingdom Metazoa; phylum Chordata; class Aves; order Passeriformes; family Orthonychidae; genus Orthonyx; species Orthonyx spaldingii. Next base: position 782,062 of record VZTJ01005975.1, read on the forward strand.
TGCCTCTGGCTTGTCCCCAGCCCAGCCATGGAGAGGTGGAGCCTGATGACAATCACTGTGCTGCTGGCACTCACCGTGCGCTGGGCCGTGTCCCTGGGCTCCTACTCAGGTGAGGGATTGTGGGCCTGTGAGAAATGAAAATAAATTTCTTTTATTGCTTTTTTTATTTTATTGTTTTTATATAAAATCAGAAACAGGAAGCAATGTGTTACTTCAGTTATTGTTATCTTTTAGTGCCTCTCAAAATCCCTGAGAATTCCTTTTTCTTATTTTTTGACGAGTGCAGTGATTAACGTCACTGTTTGGAAGAAAACACTGAAAAAAAACCCACCATAACTTTTTTCTGGGTGGTGTTGGGGATGGTCAGTAATATTTTAGGCTGAATATCTGGCATTTTCCCCTGTGCCTTTATTTGCAGAGTATTGCAGTCCAATTGCACATTTGCTTAATCTCGTCCTTTAAACTCTGTAGCAGATATAACCTGAACTTCTATTTAGCTAATCCTGGTGGTAATGAAGACAGTGTGGAGGTGACATGGAGTGAGCAATGACTCTGCCTGGTGGCTGTGCCTCCTTCAGCTTGTTTACAGCAGGAGCCAGAGCTCCATTCTGTTAATGGATGAGTTTTTCTCCTCCCCATGCCACAGGGCTTGCAGAGAATTAGCAAATTCCTTTCCAAGCCTCCCAGTTCCATTGCTGCACTTGGAATAAGCTTGCACAAAGCTTGCTCCCTGCAAATTTAAAAAAAAAAAGATAAAAAATGAAGCAATACTTTCAATCCTCATCAGCCCAAAGAATCACAAGGTCAGTTAAATTCTATTCTGGTTTTTTGAGGCAATGGGGACCCTCATCCCCTGAGTAGCTGAAGATGCTCAGGAATATTGTGGTGGTTTTAAACTGGTAATTCTGGGTTTCATTTACTTGAAGCTGAACTGCATTCCCAATTGTTTTGGTTTGAGTTTGCTTTCTCAAAATGCCATTTCTGAGAGATCTGTAGGTAACTGAGGTTTTTATCCATCCCTGGGCATGAAACACCCTGGCTTTAGGCATGCACTGAATTTCTCTTGCACTGCAAGAGGATTTATTTAGAATTCTGTTGCTAACTAGATTTTTGTAAGCTGATTTAATTTCAAACCAATCAAGATTGTGCAAGAGAGTCTAAAATAATGCCTGAGCTAAAATAACAATTTTTAAATCTTATTTCCTCCACAGTGCTCATATAACTGCTTTTGAAATAGGAAAAGCTGAATCTGATCCAGTCCATTTAAAGCCTGGTACTGGAGAATTATTGAGGAAGAATTTGGTTTCATAGGTTAATGCATAGTTTTTTTTAATGCACTGCCAAACTCCTGCTGCACACAGGTGTTGAAAAGCAGCTTCAAACCCTTACAAAGTGTGTTTCCAGGTTAACAATAAAACTGAGTAAGGTGACTACTTTTAAGGTATTTGTGACCCTTTTAAAATAAAATATTCCAGTTTCATTAATTTTTAACTCAGTTTGTGCACTTGGTGCTTTCTGTAGACGGAAGCTAAATATGCATTGTCAAACTATCTTACCAGTCTGCAGCTGGCTTTTTATAATCAAACTGTTGGATTAAGATCTCTTTTGATCATTCTGAAGCCAATTAATTTTTTTCATCCTTTTTTTTTCTCCTACAGATTGAGAAATTGATACACACACAAACACACACTCTAAAATTTGGGTAACATCTATTTTGTATTTCAATAACATTCATAACAAAGAATAACAGATTCTTTGTTCCACTGGATTTGGAGCTGCAGAATTGTCACTGATGAAACTCCAGTGCTCCGGTGACCTCAGTTATTTGGGAAACTTTGAGCTGAATGTGCCTCAGAGTGGAGACAATCTGCTCTCTCCACCACCCAGGAAGAAATTAGCAGGGATAAGAGGTCCTTTCCACTTTCTGGGAATAAATTGCACCTTTCTGAGCTCGTGGGACTCCCACAAACATAGATCACGGCAAAAACCAGAGATGGCTTTCCTGGTTTTTAAAGGAGCTCTTAAATCTCTGTCTGGCTGTTGTCAGTATTTCACTGGGAGCACAGTCAGTGCAGTTTCTGTTCTCAGTGATCAGGTGAAGAGGAGGAAATAAACCCTGGGAAGGTGCTCAGAGTGCTGCCATTGTCAGAGTTAGGCTTACACTGAGGGCAGGATTTGGCAGCTGAAGTATTGCATTGATAAAGCTTTTTTCCCATGAGAATGGCAAATAATAATATTATAATTATATTAATAGCAAGGTACTGTGACATGGCTGGAACACCAGTGAGAACATTGACAATTATCCCATCCCATGGGAGTGCAGCAGTTCCCACAAAATCTCTGTAACACGTCCATTATGTGCATTTCCCTAGTTCAGGGAAAGTACCACATTTGTCATCTGCACTTGGAAATGATTTTTTTTGTCAGATGAGGAAGCAGCTCTTCACAGCAGAGTATCTTGATAACTGCTTATTGCAGAAATCTCCAGAAAGCCAAAAGAACACATAACTTCTTTTTCACCCCTCTGTTAGGCTGCCTGATGAGGTCTCTATTTGCTCTCAAATACAGAGGAATGGAGAATAAAATTAGTAATATATTAATATGCAATACCTAACTGGGAGAAGACAACCTCTATAAACCAAATAACTTCCTAAATGCTGTGTCTTCTTTTTTAGGGGCAGGAAAGCCACCCATGTATGGAGACTACGAGGCTCAGAGGCACTGGCAAGAAATCACCTACAACTTACCCATCAGGCAGTGGTAGGTTGTGCTTCCAAAGGCAGAGTGTGAGGAATTCCTGGTTGTGTTTTACACCTCTGAGCCCACTGTTCACACCAGTGATCCGTGGGATTTTTAGATGGGTGGGTGCCTGGAATCTAAATGTAAAGGTTGGGAGCTTCATTTGTACAGATCACTTAAAACAGAAGGAAAATTATTCTAACTATTTCATTTCTTTTTACATTATTCCTAATATTCCTTAAAACTTGCATATCAGTAAAAATTTAGTCCATATATATGTTGCACCTCAAATTGAAATGTATTGGAATTCCAGCTCATTTTCCACCAGGGATAGGGGTGTTGTGTGTGCCTGGTGTCATTTTTCCCTGGCTGTCTCTTGGGGAACAGACTGATCTGACAAAATGGGAAATTAATTCACTTGCATGCTGTAAATACAGGTGAACTCTGCAGGTGACTCTGTACAGTGACCTCAGTGTTCCTGTATTATCATTTTTGTTCTTTTTTTTCTGGGATACCCAGACTGTGCCAGAGCTGGGATAGGAGGTGTTACATAATAATGGAGCTGGCAGCTTTGATCCACTCTGCTACACTGAGCTGTGTCTCCTTCAAATCAGGAGTTACAGCAGCCAATATTCCCAGGCATTCCCAGGGGCCAGCTCAGACACTGCTGCAGGCTGGCTTTAGCTGAGGGGCTGCCAGGTGAGCACCTTGGGCTTGTGTTTGCTCTCTGGTTTTATAATTTATGGATTTTTTTATTTGTAATTGAAGTTCTTTTGGGTTGAGTCTGCTTTGGGAATTGAATCTCTAATACAGCAAAGTGGCTGTTTGGAACAGTACATCTTGGCTGATGTGCAAGGGGTTGCATTCTAGAATTTAAATATTTCTATTTTATATTATTCTTTGAAGTCTTGACATTATTTACTAAAGGCTGCTTTAAGATCATCTCTTCTTATTCTGCTGCTAATTAAAACTCTGAAAGCTTCCTTAGTAAATGTTACTGGATATAGGGAATGTTTTTCTTTTTTGATTGAAAACTTTATGGAAGATAAAATGAAAGAAAGAAACCCCCAAAACTGGCAAGTTCACTGCAAGTTGCAAACTGTGCCATTCTGCATGAAGAATCTGCACTTTCTTGGCAGGAGCAATCTTGAATTGTAGGAGAAGAAACAGAGATGCAACTCAAAGAAATGTGATTTATCATCAGCTCAGAAGACACTTCAGGCAGCTCATAAAGAATTCAAGAAATATCATTTGCTGTAATAAATGTCAAAAATTGGCTGCATTTGAAGAGAGGAAGTGGAAAAGCCAGAAGGCTGCCCCGTGGCAGTGGGAGCAGAGTCAGAGTGTCTCTGGGAGATGGGAAGGGGCTGGTCCTTAGTGCTGGAGCTTCTCCTTGGACAAACCCCTCTGTACTCACTTGGAAGAGGTGACTTCGTCTTAACTGCTGCCACAGGAATCCTGAAACAACTTAATCCCAAACAGCAAAACCCTTCTCCTTCCTTTCAGGTGGTCTGCCTGGCTTTGGAGGCAGAACCAGGAGTTTCCCTCTCCACTGAAGGGAGCTCTAGCAGCTTCTTTTAACCTGTTTTGCAACCACAGAATTGTGAACTCTGAATCACTTTTGCTGTTATTTTGTTGCTTGACATTTATTTAATGTGAAATTAAGCAGATATAGAAGTTGCCACCTTCTGTTTTGGATTTGGAATACATTTAATACATTTAATATTCAGCCTTTGCCAGGCTGGAAACGTAGAGTCTCCTTTAAACTGAATTTTATTTTTTCCAGGTACTTCAATACAAGTGATAACAACCTGCTGTACTGGGGCCTTGATTACCCACCCCTCACTGCCTACCACAGCTTTGTGTGTGCTTACATGTAAGTTCAGTGTTTTAAACCCATTTTTTACTTTCGGCCAGCTCTGTGAATTCAGCTGTGACTTGGATATTCAGCTTTCCCTCCCAGCCAGTGCTGGCTCTGTGATGCCCAGGGAAAGGAGCTGCAGGGACAGGGGACATTGCCTGGGAAAGCTCTCGTGTGTGCAGAGCCCAAGTGACATTTGATGAGTGGATATCATGGAAATAGAATTCTGTTATTGGAATACTTTTTCCACAAGGGCTTTGCTGCTGTTGGAATGAGACTTATGGAATAAGAATGTAGGTTAAAGTGCACAGGCACAGTTATGTGGGGCATCTATGTGAACTGTAAATGGTTTATATTTAATACTTAGGCATGAAAGGTATTTACAATTGTTTTTTTTTAAAGTCCCTGGAACCAACCTGGAGGTGGTTATCTTGTCCTAATAAATATTGTATTCCATTTTTACTGTTTCCAAAGGTTATTTTTTTTAATTGTGGAACAGTCTATAGTGTAAACTGATCTAGTGGTGGGGAAAAGCTTTCATTGATCACTATTGCTCTCTGAAATATTTCCTCTCATTCATCTTAATTCTTGGAATCTGCTCCTGTGCGTGTCGTCTTTATTGCAGCAAGGAGTGCAAAGGGAAATGAGAACTGTCTGCATTTTGATGTGTCTGTGCCTTGTTTCACAGTGCCAAGTTAATAAATCCTGAGTGGGTCGCCCTGCACAGCTCTCGGGGCTACGAGAGCCAGCCCCACAAGTTATTTATGCGCACAACAGGTAGGGACATCGTGTTTCCTTGGGATCCTCCTGCACCTTTGTCTTGCTTACTAATTCAGCATGTTTAATATGCAGCTCCTCTGGCTTTCCTGCTTCATTCTCAGGTTTTTAGTTGGGTGGCTTTGCAGGTCCATTTCCGAGCCAAACTCCTGTGGTGTTTCCTCCTCTGCCACCATTTCTGAAGCTGACAAATATAAAATGCAGAAACAAGTTTTCAACCCAACTGATTAATTAAAAACTCTAAAACAAAGCTACTCTTTGTAGCATGCACCCATTTTTTAATTTTGAAAATATTCTTGTTTTCCCTTCCATTCTGATAAATAGACAAAGCTTAACTTGGTTTTTATTGTCAAATTATTTTACATGTAACCTGGCATTTACTGACTTAACAACCTCTTGGGCTGTCAGAGATCTTCATTAGGAACTGACCTCAAAGGCAGAGATATTTGATATTACTACTGTGAGCAAAAAAGTAGAAATTTATTTTATTACTTATATTCTAAATTTCTCTGTTTGACACCATTTGATTATTTTGAACTGCAAACAAACACAGAAGAAGATTTGTACCATAATTTGGTAGCTGTAGCAGTAGGACAGCAAACAATGTGGCCAATGAACTGGTTTCTTGCTACTATTTTCTTTCATTTTAAATGTCTTTTGCTTTTTCTAACACAAAATGCTTTCTGATTGCAGCAGCAGAATTTGCTGTTCATCAATAGCTTTTCTGTACTTCACAAACCTCTCAGTCTGCTCCCTGGTAATTGATTGAATTGAAAAAAAATAAAAATCACTAGAATTTAATTACCCTTGAAATGGTCTTTATTAATTTTGAAATCAGCTCACTTGACACAACACTGATGGATCTGGAGAGCTGATAAACACTTTTTAACAGGGGCCATTAGAAGAGTGCATTAAAATAATTCAGGGTGGTCAATGGCAGCTTTATTTTAAGCATCAGTGTATTTGTTTTGCTAACACCTTGGGTATATTTGTTTAGTCGTGGCTTAAGCTGGCACAACAATGGGTAACTGATATATTTAAACATATCCTTTCCCTCTTGGAACCACTGCATGTTTTCTGGTTTGTAGCAATAATGTGAGGTTTTTCTTGAGTTTTTAAGGCAAGACTCAAGAAGAATTCCCCTGCTGGGCTCCTCCTGGGCAGGGAACCTGCTGGCTCTGTTTTCTGCTCTCCTCTCTTACAAACCCTTGCTGTGGGCAGGTGATCAAAGCCAAATCCCTGCTTTCAGTCCCTTTCTCCCCATCGCTGGCAATTCACCCAGAGATTGTGACAATCTGGAGTTTTTGTTGTCCCACCCCACAACCTGGCCGGGCCAGCCGGGGCTGATTTCTTTGGGGCATTCCCGAATGCCTGCCCTGCCTGTGGCATGTGAGGAACTAGAGTGTGACTGAGGCTGTGCCAGGAGCCAGGACAGCTGAACACGTGGAAGCAGCAGCTCTGGGACATCAGAAATGAGCCCCAGAAACATTAACAAGATCAAATTCTGTAGACCTGTTGCTTTTTGGCCTTTGAAGTGGAACTGCCCAGTTTATTTCTGATATTTTGATGTTTGTTTGCCTGTGTTTTTTTTCCTTGCCTCCTCCTTGTGGGAGGATTCTAATGGAAAGTTAATCTTTATTTTTCAGTGTTTGTTGCTGATTTGCTGGTTTATATCCCTGCAGTTATTTTATATTGTTTTTCCTTGAAAGAAACGTCTGCTAAAAAAAAGGCAAGTACCTGGTGTGTGTAAAGTAAATAAAGAAAACGCTGTTAGAACAGGGCAGAAATGTAACACTGAGTTAATTAACACCTAGAACACCCTGATGGCTTCCAGGTGAAACTGATCACAATCACTATAGCTCATATTATAGGCTTTTCACTTAAAACGCTTAAAAAAGCCTTTATTTTATCTTACAGCAGTTATTTTAATGCTTTCAATAACAAGATGCTCTTAAGTTTAGTAGCCATGAACTTCTGAATAATATTTTCCCCTGAATTTACTTCTTTAATAAAAAAAAAAAAAAAAAAAAGATTCATGGTGTGGCAGGAGGGTATTTGGGAACTGCTTTGTCTTGAACACTCCTTGTAGTAGATTTTGGAATAAAAAGTCTCCTGATTTTTGCAGTAGTTTAAGGTTTAAGATGGGTGTGGGTGATCTTTGAGCTGTTTGTAAAGGGCAGGCAATATTCAATATTTTCTCATTTATGGCAAATCTTTATCCTTTTTAATTCCTCACAGTGTTACTGACAGATGGTTACCTGTGGAGAGTAAGATTCCTACATATAGGATGCACCATGGAAGGGCACATTTTTGTCCTGGAGAAGCAGGAGTTCCTCTGTCTAATACCTAATTTTGGAATAATTATTTTTCCCCTCTCTTTTTTTTCATCCTCCTTTCCAGGTTTCCAGTGCTCTCTGCATCCTGCTTTATCCAGGCCTCATCCTCATCGACCACGGGCACTTCCAGTATCCTTGTTCTGCAGGGAAATGAATTTTCCTTTATGGAACAACAGTTCCTTAGCACTTGTTAGCTGAGCACGGGGTGACTTTTGAGTACAAAGTCACCTGAGGGGCTCTGCCCACCCCAGAGATGTCAAAGGAAGCTGCAAGTCTGAAACATTGGAGATAAGAATTACTGAATGTCATTGTTTGCATGCTCATCCCTGTCAGTCCCTTCCCTGCAGGCACATCAGTGACAGGGAGGAGAGTGCTGGGCTGTGCTCCTGTGGTTTGTGTGTGCACAGGGGATCCCCTCACAGCTTCCTGGGGTGCTGGAGCTGTGTGTGTGAAATGTTCAGCTCTGTGGAACCTCCCCTTCTGCCTGGGCCTCACAGCCCAGGAGGTGAGCTCAGGGCTGGGGGTGCACAGTGGTGGGGGACACCTTCACGGGTGGGTCTTTGTTCATCACAATTCAGGTTGTGTTCTGGTTTTACACACGACCAGGGAGATGCTGTCAGTTCAGCCCACGCTGGGCTGGTGGAGGTGTCAGAGCTGCTGTGGAGGCAGGGATTTCCTGCAGATCTGCTGCCCTGGGCTGTGCCAGCCCTGCCACTCTGACCTGAGCAATGCCACCCTCTGAGCAGCCCCAGGAAGTCAGAGATTTGTTTACCCTGAGCTTGCAAGATCAGGGGCTCTTGGTGTGAGTTTGCTGATGTGAAATCAATGAGATGTCAAATCTACCTGGTGATGTGGAGTGGGAAATGTGAGTGGGCTGAGAGCTCCGTGGGCAGTCTGGATGTGTTGTCACAGCTGCTTAGGTTGACAGAGGGAAAACAAAATATTGTGACATTTCTGACAATACAAGAAATAGCAGGGACTGTTTACAAGGGATGGAGTGACAGGACAGGAGGGAAGGGCTTCCCACTGCCAGAGGGGGATTTGGATTGGATATTGGGGAGAAATTCCTCCCTGGAGGGTGGGGAGGCCCTGGCACAGGGTGCCCAGAGAAGCTGTGGCTGCCCCTGGATCCCTGGCAGTGTCCCAGGCCAGGCTGGAGCAGCCTGGGACAGTGGAAGGTGTTGCTGCCTATGGCAGGGGATGGCACTGGATGGGCTTTAAGGTCCTTTCAACCCAAACCATTCAGGGATTCAGTGTCTCACTGGTTTATCTCATTTTTTTCAAAAAAACCAAGTAAAACCAAGAACTAATACTTTGTTGCACTTTAACAGCAAGTGTAACTCAATCTCTTCAAAACCTCCCAGGCCTGGGAGGCTCTTTTCAAAGTTTGTTTTTAGCAACTATTACTCCTTGTTTGAGCAGCATTAGCAGCTTAGGGAGCTGGTCAGGGTTGAGGGTGCCTGGTGAGTGTAACAGAATCACAAACCCCTCAGAAGTCCTTGAACTAAATTATACATAATTTAAACACTGACAGATTTGAATAGTCTGTCTTTTGGGAGCTGGAAGGGGAAGCTTGTGAGAGCTTTATCCTTAATCATATAAATACCAAGAGGAAAATGTTGCCTGTTGCAGAGAACTGTCACTGCCACCACAAGCTGGGTTGCTGAATATCCATTGTATGTGTAATTAACACACAGAGAATTTGCCCTCATATTTGCCTGGGCAAGCTCTGAATCAAACCTTGGACATATTAAAAATTACACTTTAAACAGAAGTAAAATTTTTTCTCTCTGGGGGCAACATAGTCACAACTGGCAATGTGTTCTTAAAACTAACTTGGCAAAACTCATTCTACAAGCTATTTCTGCTTCCCCTCAGGGCATTAATTGCTGCCTTCCAGAAGTGAGTGTGCATCTTGTCCTTGACATAAAAAACCATATACAACTCAGTGAGCCTTGGCTTGGCCCTGTGGGCTGTGCTGTGCTTGTCCCATGACTGGGACCTCCTGGGCTCTGTGGCCTTTTGCTTGGCCTTAAATTATAAGCAAATGGAGCTCTACCATTCCCTGCCCTTTTTTTGCTATTTACTTGGAAAGTGCTTCAAGAAGGGACTGAAAGGAAAGGGGTAAGTGGCTTTAAAGTGTTTTATCTTCTGAGGAGTGGGATTGTCCTTACCTGCACGTGGGCATCCCTGAGTTCATTTCTGTGGGAGATGGCTGTGTGATGTGTTCCTGTGCTGCAGGGTGGGGACTGCTGTAGTTTTCTGCTCAGATTTCTGCTCAGAGCTCTGTGCTGATGTGCTGCCCTGCTTGCAGGTTGGTGCTGCTGGCGAAACTGGCAGGGACAGTGCTGGTGTCCTTCGCTGCCTGCTGGCTCCCGTTCGCCACCGACGTGGAACAAATCATGCAAGTACTCAGAAGACTCTTTCCCATTGACAGAGGCTTGTTTGAGGCATGCATGTTTTCTTCTCCCACCCACTGCCCTGTCCTGTATTCTTAGATCCCTGGAGAAACCTTCAGCCTGACCTTTAGGGATTCGTGGGGGAGACGGCGCAGGGCGAGTAACCCGACACGGCTCCTTCAGCAGCGTTTCTTGCCAGTTATTTAATCCAGTGTTTAACCCCAGCTCAGCTGGCATCTTCCAGGATATTCTACCAGGAGGCAACACTTATCCCATCATCAAACCCATACTTCAATCCATACATTTTTCCATTGAAATAGATTCCGTAGTAATTGACAGGGTCAGAAGATGTAACCTTGAAAGTCAACAGCTTCAGCCTCTTTGGTTCTGCTCAGCTCTCTTCAATGGCATTAATTATTTTTAAAAAATCATTTTAAAATGGTGTTTTAGATACAGCCCAGAACTTCCCTTTGGCCCCACCTTGTGCAATATCCACAATATTTTCCAGAAGGTTTAGGCCATTTGTGCTTTTGGTTTTGCTGAGGCTATGAACACACCCATGCTGAAGGTGCTGAGCCTTAATCCAGTCACTCACTTCCTCATTTACCCAATGGCAATGCCACAGGAATTTGGGATAAAAGGAGGGGTTCTCATCTCCCAAGTCACAAGGAGTTGCTGCTGTTTTAATTGGGGCACGAGTCAATATTACACTTTTTACAGCAGAGTCTCAACTTCAAGCTTAACCCAGAAAATGAAACTTTGAATTTCCAGGTTGTCACAGGGATTAAAGCAAATTCTCACATAGTTTGATTAATCTTAATTATTCTTTTAATCTTCTTTAGATGTAAATAATAGGACAACTGGCATTTATTTCTTCAAAAGTTAATGCTGTACCAAAGGCTATGGAGGTGTTCTTGGTATATTCTCTGCTAGCTTATTTAAAAAAACTCCAGCAAACACCAAACCACCTCTCCAAAAAAGACGCCCCCAGAAAAACCCAGTGACCCTTTTCCTTGAGAATTACTTGGAATTTATAAAGGAATCATTCTGATCACCACACTTTTAATTCAGTACCAAGTTTAAAAATAAAATCTGTAAATGACAATAACCAAGGAGTCCAGAAGAGCTGCAGGATTTTAGTCTAATATTAGCCCAAATATTTTGTGAGCTGCTCAGGGCAGTGACTTGCTGGATGCTGATGGAGATAAAATGAGAATTTGTCCACGTAAGCAGCGCTCAGTAACTTGGCCTGGGGTGTGACAGGTTGTGTGCTGGGTCCCATGTGCAGCCTGGGAACACTTGCTGATGGCTGGAAAATCAGCCTGGCTGTGAGGAGGAGTTCTCTGGTGCTGCCAGGGCCGAGTTCCCCGGAATCCCCGGCAGATTCCGGGTGCTGCCAGCAGGGCCAGGGCCGGGGGGGCTCAGTTGCTGCTGGGGTTGTGTCTACACAGCTGTGCCTCCAGCAGCTGCCTGGGGATGAGTTTCACCAGCAGGAGAGCTGCAGTTACAAATTTAATTTTGAAAGTGATCCTAGCACAACTGCTAATGTCTTTAGACTTCTTGATTTATGGGAGGTTAACTCTGTCAGTGCTAGTGAGCAGCCAGCACAGGCAGGTACGGGGGGAATGGGCAGCACGGTGACAGGGATTCATCGCCGTGTGCCAGGGTTTACTCAGGGACAGGTTCACAGCCTTAATTCCACAAAACGTCTGCTCTCGTGGGTCAAGTCGTTGTCTGTTGTGCTGAAGAACTATTTCTCACTTATTTTAGAGCATGTTTTAATTGGGTCTCTTGAAACTTTCCATTTCTGAAGAGCAGAGTCATCTCCAGTACATCTAAGAATGTGATGTACACCTGCAAGTGTTGTTTGCACTCTCATGGTGGAAACCCAGCAATCCCCACTCCCCAAGCCCCACTGTTCCCACAAACATGAGTGTAACTGTGTGTAATTATCACTGATTACCTTTTCATTTCCTTCCAGGATAAAGTAGCCAACATTTGGTGCAGTCTAAGTGTCCTTATAAAGATAAAGAATGTCATATCCCCTCGAACTCAGCTGAAACTCAGGTAAGACATAACTGAAGTGCTTTAGGTAGTTTCTATCTGCAGGGTTTTTTGCAAGAGGAGTAAATTTTCTCAAGCTGTGTTCTTTCCTAGACTGTATTTTTCTCCCAAGTCATGAGGGAGAAATGTTGGGAATATTTATGACTGAAAAATTCCCTGCTTGTTTGTAAAGTGATGTAACCTGCTTGGTTAAAACTGAGTTAAAATTTACAAATTCAGGGAATTCAAATATCTTTCAATGCTCTGAGTAGTCAGAGCTCCCAGTTCTGCTGTTGCCTCAGTGAAGAATTCAGGCCTGGCTCTGCAGAGTGAAGTGTTAATGGCTGCAGTCACTCCCTTGTTAAATCTGTTTTTCTTACCCAATGCTGTAGTTTTGCTGTGACATTCCTGAGCCTGCTCCCTGCCTGTATCAAGCTCACTGTCCAGCCTTCCCTGCGAGGGTTTAAGTTTGCCTTGGTGAGTGTTTGCTTTTCACTGCTCCTGGGTTTGGGTCCACCACCAGCACTGCAGTGCCAACAGCACAGTGCAGGGCACAGAGGGTGGGAGCCATCAAAAGCTGAAGGAGTTGGTTAAAAAGTGTTTTATTTCCACAAATCCAGGGCTCTGACCTGTCCTTTAATCCCACGCCTGTTCCTTCAGCTCAATTTTCTTTATTTAACACTGTATTTTCATTATCTTCCTCTGAAGAGCCTTTGGAAGATTCCACACACATTTAAACCTCATAAATAATTGGGATTTCTCCTCTTTTTGTTTGGCTTCCAAAGTGCCAGTTTTTCTTCCTTCATTGGCTGCAAAATTCCATAAAAAACTCCCCAAATGGACATTTTGAGCTCATTAGTGGTTTGAAAATAAAATGATCCTATTTTCCAAAATGTTTGCCTTCTCTTAGTCACATCACTGAATTGAAGCACACTGCCCTGATTTCCATGCAAAAATTCAGTTCTACTTGAAATCAAAATTGTGTGGAGCTGGGTCCTAAGTTTCAGAGCTACAAGATAATTTCTTTTTTTAATTTTATCACAACATTGCCTAAAACTGACACTTACCCAAAGAGCTGGTTGATGTTTTACAGCCTGTTTGTATTTGGTGGGGGAATAAAAAGACAATTTGTGTACTTTTGTATTGGCTGGTCACTATGAGGAGTGAAATTTTATGTCAAAAATGTGGGAAGTCATCCCCAGGAGTGGGGTTTGCCAGTGCCTGTGTGTGGGAATGCTGATTCCTGGCTGGTAGTGCTCGTGTCAGGGAGGCTGAGCAGGAGTGAGGCTCTGCCTGAAGGCCTTTGTGACTGATTCTGGGTGAACTCTCAAACAGGGTGGTTTTGGGGCAGGAGGGTGGTTACAGGAGCTGCTCTGGGTGCCTGGGGTTTGCACTGGAGGAAGTGCAGCAGGTAATTAGAACACTGAGCTCATTAACTGCTGCCCCCAGCAGAGCCTGTGCCAGCAGGCACCACAGCAGAGCTGTGCTCTGCAGTCCCAGACTGACACCTCTCTGCTCTCCCTCCTCAGGTCAGCTGTGCCTTGTCGTTTTTCCTGTTCTCCTTTCAAGTCCATGAAAAGTCCATTCTTCTCGTGTCAGTGTAAGTAAATTATTTTCCTGTGGGTATATTCTGATCTTTTCCTCATCTTATTATTGCATGCTGCTTTCACTTACAAAAATATCAGATTTTAACAACTCTGCACATTTGCTTTTCTAATAATTTGTCAGTGAAGGTGTGCAAGTACAGCCAGGCTGGGCTGTGCTTTCAGTGGTGGCTGTGGGGAGTCACCAGTGCTGCTGTTCCATGGGGATGTCCTGCATGGACTGGGAGTGCTCTGTGATTAGGGAATAGTTGAGATCTGCTTTTCCTTTCATTCCAGCCCAGTCTGCTTAATCATAAATGAAATCCCCTTTATGGCCACGTGGTTTCTACTTGTGTCAACCTTCAGGTGAGTTGGAAACTATTAACAGAGCTGGAGGGGGATTTTGGACAAGGACACAGGGAATGGCTTCCCACTGCCAGAGAGCAGGGATGGATGGGAGACTGAGAAGGAATTGTTCCCTGTGAGGGTGGGGAGGCCCTGGGCTGGAATTCCCAGAGAAGCTGTGGCTGCTCCTGGATCCCTGGCAGTGCCCAAGGCCAGGCTGGACGGGGCTGGAGGCAGCCTGGGACAGTGGGAGGTGTCCCTGCCCGTGGCTTTAAGGTCTCTTCCAGCCAAACCCATCTGTGATTCCATGAAAACCCTGTTCTTGCCCAGTTCTAGTGAGGATAAATACATTGACTGTTGTCCCTGTGCTCTGTGCACTCTGTGCCCCCCAGCCTGCTGCCCCTGCTGCAGAAGGACGGGCTGCTCCTGCCCTACGCCGTGACCACGCCCGCCTTCCTGGCCGTGTGCCTCGCCTCCTTCTCCATCCTGGACAAGACCTCGGCCGAGGACCTGCAGCTCAAGGCCTTCTCCCTGTCCCTCAGGGGTTACGTGTCCTGGTTCAAGTCCTTCCCCAGGATTGTCAGGAGCCTGGTAAGCAAATTTCATTCCCTTGCCTCTCACAGCTTTTCCCAGCACTGCAGTACTGGTGGAGGGGGGCTGTCACTTTTCTGTGCCACGTGGAAGAGCGCAGAGCACCCCGAGGTGCTCCCTCACCAACACCTCACCTCGTTCCCCGTGTTCCAGTTCCTGCTGTCCCTGGCCCTGATGGGAGCCCTGTCCGTGCTGAGCGCTGCGATGCCTCCTCCCCAGAGCCTGCCGGATCTGTTCCCCCTGGCCGTGGCCGTGGTCTCCTGCCTGCACTTCCTGCTGTTCCTGGTGTATTTTAACCTTGTTACACTCTGGGACTCCAAGAACAGAGGGCAGAAGAAGCTGAGTTAATGAAGCTGGAGCTGCAGGACTGAGAGTGCTCTGTGAGAGGTGCCAGCACTGCAGAGGAGCCTGTGTGTGATGGACACACCCAGGAAAGCCAGGACACACCTTGGGCTTATTTAAACACAAAACAATCAAAGACTGTTGGAAAGGAGAAATATTTTGAAGAGCATTGGAAATGGGATTTGATTTTTTTTTCTTTTGAAAGTGTCATACTTTTGTTACCATTTATAAACCTAAAATGCCTAATAAAGGACCAAATTTTGAATTAGTGCTAAAATACTGTATTGGCAAAAGTAGCATTCAGTTGTTTATTTTTTTCCCAAGATAAAAAACATAAGGAAGGGCAGGTATAGTGAAAACTTGCCTGGCAGCACTAAAGTTGTGGTGCTGAATTGCTTTGTGCCAAACCTGGTTTGTGCCATCAGTCACTGTCCCCCTTTGCTGGGGCTCAGCAGCTCTGGTGTGGCTCTAAAACTGCTGCAGCTCTCTCTTCAACAGGACTGGAAAGCCAAAACCTTTGGTTCTACTGCAATAAAAGCTGAGGTGCTGCAGTGCAGTTTGAAAAGACCCAAACCCAGCACCCCCCTTCTTGCACAGCAATTTGCAGATGTAAACTGAACTCAACTCTGCAATTTCTCCCTGGGCACAGCTCAGCCTCCAAAGCCAATAATTCAGAGAATACAAATTGATTGAATAATTATAAACATAACAAAGCATGGAGGAAGAAAATAAATCGTAAAGCAATTTCGGGTCGTATAGTTTAATTAGGAGTCAGTCTCTCCTTTTTTTTCTGTATCTATATATAAACATAAAGAAAGCCCCCCCAGCCTTGTTTAAAGGCTTCCCCTGTCACATTCCAGGCTGTCACTGCCCTCAGCCTCAGTGTGTGAATCAGCTGTTCTGGGAGCTCCCAGCTGGGCCAGCTCTGAGCCCTGTCCCTGCAGTGCCCACAAGCTCAGTGTGTCTGTGCAGTTTTTCTGGGCTTGTTTGTTGTGGAAAAAGCACCCCCAGCCAACACTGCCCCCCTGGCAGCTCCCACAGAAGGGACAAGGGGCTCTGGAGCAGGAACTAGAAGGATATTGGGGGTGAGCACAGTTCAGTTTCCCTACACTGTTACAGTTTGCTGTAAAACAACAGAACTTCCATCTTTTCACAAGTATTTAGGATTTTCTGTGGCTGTGACTCAACTGTGGCATGTGAGAGCTCTGCCCACAGCAGGCCTTTCTTCCTGGCAGTGTAGGCTGGGTGGCACTGATGGATATCGGGACACAAAACAGGAACCTTTGTCTGCAGAGGCTGTGAAATCCCAAACCCGCTGTTTCCCCCAGGAAAGGCTGCCTGAGCCTGGCCAGGGCTGTAACCTGTGCCAGGACAGTGAGGGTGGATGGAAGCAGAGGAGCCCGGGGTCTCACGAGCCCAGCCCGGGCCCATCCTGCCCCCGTACCCAAACATTAGTTTTGGGTGGATCCCTTTGCTTTGTCCTTGAGGTGGCCTCGGGGGGTGATAAAGTGAGAGTCACCCGATCCACCTTGTGTGGAACTGGAAATGGTTCTTAACAGCCCCAGCTGCTTCAGAGGCCACAGCCCGGTACAGCAGGAGGTCAGAGCCGCAGAAGTGCTCGATAGCTGGGTGTGGATGAGGGAGCAGCAGCAGCTCGGGGTGCAGCTCTGTCTCCCTGAAAATGCCCAGTTTAAGAACTGCCAGGGGGAGTTCTGCTGTCACTCACTGGTGTCCATCACCACCTCTGCTCTTGGTTCCTGTACAGGTTTGATGCTGTTCTTCCAAGACAGCCCAGAACAGCTCGATTTAGGCCAGCAGAGTCAGTTCCAGACTCTTCTCAGATCAATAATTATTTAATTTCCAGCTCCAGAGGTCACAGCCAGGCTATAGAAACTCTGGCTGGTTCAGGCACCCTCAGCCTACAGAACCAGGGGCTGGGGCACCTTACACACGCAAAACCCCAGCTCTGACAGAGCAGGGGGGAAAGGAGAACAACTGACACAATTCCCTTCAAACAGTTCCTAACCTTCTTCCCAGTCGGACTGCACAGGCAGTGCAGTGCAAAACCATTTTTATTAATTAAAAACTCCCAAAGCTTGAGTGTGTGTGTGTGTGTTCAGCCATACCCTGAACACCTTTGTCGTGCTGGTGCTCAGAGTTTTAGTTGTAAAAATCAGTTTATTTGAGGATGGGACTTTGCAGTGGTAGAAAGGACATTCAAGTGTTTGTGTTTATGCTGGACTTTGATAAAAAAGTACAAATCATTTTAACTGCACTTTTCCAGCCTGATGCAGGGATCTGAGATGCAGGGGATCCACTCAGCTGGAGGGGTGAGTGTGAGAAGGACAGAGAAAAGCAGCTGGTTTATATGAAACAACTCTGCTCCTCCAGCATTAAATGCCAAAACTAAACTCAAATATTGACCTAAAAGCAAAGGTTACCAGAGCCGTGTGTGTTAATGCTGGGTTGAAGCTGAGGCCTTTTTATCCTGGGACTGGGGTTGACTTTAGAGGAACCCTCATGTGGGCGAGAAATCTGTCCCCAACTGTGGCAGCACCACCAGGGAAGTGTTTGCAAACAACTGAAACACATCCAGGGTGGAATAATGAATTCCTTGCACTGCAGAGCCCCCTCCAGCCTTAGAGCCCAGTCAGTGTTGGAGAAGAGCCTCCAGAACCCACAGTTTATTTTCCACAGCGCCAATCCCACTGCCACAGGGTGCACAGCCACCCAGGGTGGATTATTTACATTGAGATTATCTGGTTGTGCACATTGTTAAGTTGAAATAGATGCCAGAAATGTTATCTGGACGTGCACCTGCCCGGCGCAGCGAGCGCTCCCCAGCTGGGATTTGCTGGGGAGATTGGTTTACACTCAGTTCTTCGCTCCTTTTAAGTCCAGTCCAGCAGATGGAGAAGTTTGGGTTGATGTGGAATGCATTTTTCACATAATGCCTGTGGGGAGATGAGGAATGACTAAAATAAATAGCAATTAGACAGCAGCATCTTTGCTCATGGGATCTGTTTGGGGCTATGGATCTGATGTCCAGTAAAACACACACACAGCCTAAGGCAAGGCAGGGCAGCAGCCCCTCTGCCCTGAGCTGCAGGAACATTTTGGGATGTTTTAAGGAACACGGACAAGCAGCCAAAGCAGCAACAAGATGAGGAGAAGCACCACAGGATGTTTGAGCGGGGGGCAGAGTTTCTACAGAGTCTCTTTGTCAGGGTGCTCAACAAAGCAGGAACAAATCTCAGTGCAGAGACACAACAGGTTCCCCTCAGGCCCCTGCAGCCTGCAGGACACCCCTGAGCTCTCTGCATGTGGTTTTCAGGAGGTACCTTGGGCTGGTCACTCTGGCTGGGTGCTGGGCAAGGCCGGCAGCAGCCCCAGGGGCTCGTTCCTCCTGTCCAGGAGTGAGCTCAGGAACGCAGCACTCCCAGCACTCTGGGTGTACCCTGTGAAGGAGGAAAACAACAGAGAAATGTGGTGTGTGATACACAACAGTGGTGTAATTTGTGCAAATCCTGCCTCAAACACGACTTAAATAAGTTGCTGTGGTGGTTAAAGAACCCAGAACCCCTTCTCCTTCAAATCTCAGCAGGGATTGCAGAGCTTCTCCTGGTGAGTGGCTGCACGTGTGTCACACCATCAGCAGGGATGGCAAAGCAGAACAGAATCTGCTCTGAGTACAAGAAGCTGGTGCTGCTTTGTGCTATCAACAATAGAAGAATAAATAAGAATCCCCAAGGGCCATGCCAGCAGAGCCCAATCAGGGATTGCACCAGAGAAACCTCTGGAGTCACCCACAGCCATCCTGGAGTTACCCACAGCCATCCCAGTGTCACCCACACCTGAGCCTGCAGCGGGGCAGGGCAGGGCTGGGGGAGGCTGAGCAGGTGGCTGGGACAAGCCAAGGAAAAGTGTGCAAGGGCAGAAAGGAACTCAGGGAATGAGAACATGTGGGGAAAGGCTCTGGAGCAGGTGCCTGCGAGTGCCAGGGCTGCCAAATGGGGCCTGCAGCAGATGAGCAGCTCTGCTCCCAGCACCCCGAGGGGCTGGAGGCTCTGGGGTTTGGTTCCCCACCACGGAGGGGTGAAGGGACAATTCTGAGTTACACTGAACACACCAAGGGGCATTTTCAGTAGCTTGGAGCCTCCCAGCTGCAGAGAAAGGCACCAAACCCCACGGGGCTGCTGGGGCAGGGCCTCCTCAGCTCTCCCCACCTGCACTCCCTGAGCCCACAGGGAGCTCACACTGCCAGAGGCGACTCCACACCTACACCTCCCCTGCACTCCCAGCGTTACCTGGGGCTGGCCCAGACCAACCCCAGATTCTGTCCTAAGGCTGCTCCAGAAAAAGGAATCCAACTTGGCCTCAGGTACCACTTTTTAGCTTCACTCCTAATAAGCATCATTTGTTTACACAAATTGCCATTAAAAACAAATACCATTAGTGCTTACAACAGGAAACTGTCCAGCCTTGTATGGCACGGAGCAGAAAAAAGATTTCATTACAAGCTGGTTTACTTGTGCTAAATGCAATTCCTTTATGGTCTGATTTCCCTTTGACCATGGACTGCAGCTTTTGGACTCTGTGGTAAGCAAAGAACCCAAACATGCCAAGATCGCCACGCCAAGCTCTGCCCTGAGCTGTGAGAAGCTTCCTAAAAAACAGAAGCTGCCCAAATTCACAAAAATTATCATGGACTCAGCTTTGTTTTCCAAACACAGAATCCCAGGATGGTTTGGGGTGGAAGGGACCTTAAAGTCCATCCAGTGCCACGCCCTGCCATGGCAGGGACACCTCCCACTGTCCCAGGCTGCTCCAAGCTCCAGTGTCCAACCTGGCCTTGGGCACTGCCAGGGATCCAGGGGCAGCCACAGCTTCTCTGGGAATTCCATCCCAGGGCCTTCCCACCCTCCCAGGGAACTATTCCTTCCCAATCTCCCATCCATCCCTGCCTCAGCTCTGAGTGAGCTGCTCTCAAAAGCCCCAACAACTCTTCTCTCTCTCCATATTTTCACATGCAGAGCTCCTGAGTAGGTTCAGCTCCACCAAACCAAAGAGAACACTCAGGGAACTCCCGGATGAGGAGCAGAGCAGCTGGAAAAGGGACCAGAGGAGGGGCCCAGAAGGTGCCTGGGCTGTGGCAGAAGGGGTGGCTGGTGCAGGCTCAGCCTGTTCCCCTCCTCAGCTCCAATTTCAGGGTTCCCAGGGCCAGGCAGTGCTGGAGTCCCCCCAGACCTGCTCCAAAGGGTGGCAGATCCATCCCTGCCCTGGGACACGGCCTCTCCCAGCCCTGACCCCACAGAGCTCCATCTTCCCAAGTTTCCTTTCCCCTCCAAGTTCCCCCACCATCCTCTCCCAACTTTGACTGCTCTAAAACATTTACTGATCTAAAAAGCAGATAGAAAAAAAATGTTCACCTGTCGGGTGATATAAAACCAATCTTCTACTAAATGTGCCAGAATAATTTTTCTCCACCTCAACCACAGTTAAAACCTTCAGTCTATTCATTACTGTCTTTTTATAGTATTTTTATTTAATAAAACCTATTAAGACTACCATACAAATCTCTTTACTTATGCTTTTATCTTTTAACTGATCAATTTTTATATTGCTGACATCCCTTCTTCACCATTTGCTCATTTAAAAATTCATAGTATATGAGCTATGTCTCTGGAGAAAACGTCTATAAAATTTGTTACAGCTGGCAAATGTGTATGAGTCAGTGATAGCACATGACTAAATGCTTCACAGAAAATAAAATTTGTTTCTGTAGTAAGCAGAACTGTTTAAATGTTATTTATTTTTATGTTTCAAAGAAAATATATTGTGAAGTGCTGCATTGATTTAATACGCAGCAATGTCTGTGTACACGCTGTACCGGGGAAATTTATGAAACCTTTGCACAACTCCTTTAATTGAATTTTCCAAATCTCTCACCACACACAAATAATCAATATCTTCTGCAGAGAAAACCAGTCAGAATTATTACAGTCTTTCTTTTCAATTTTGTTGTCATCAGCACATACAGAGCACCTGGATATTTGTAATGTCTGGATAGCAAGTTATTTACACCTCTTAAACATATAATTGCTACTAAGTGAGTCCAAACTAATGTTTCTTTTCTTTTTTACTTAAAATAATTATATTCATGGGAGAAAGCAGTATTTATCCTCACGTAGGAGTTACTACATGTTGGAAGAACTACAATTCTTTTGAATTTTTCATTAAGCTTAATACTCTAAACTAGATCCACCAGAATTAAAAATTAATAGCTGTTGCATCTCTAAAAAGGTACGTAGGAAAATAGAGTGTAAAAACAAGGGTGAGATTTGTGAATAAATGGGGCTGGCACCTAAATCCACAATGCAGGTTGACAGTTCTCTGTGTACTTGTCTGGGGCCTCCAGTCATATGTCTCATGTGCATTTCTGTATCTGCCACTGCAGTTAATGGCTTAATATTTCATCTACATAGCACAGGCTGTTCCATCACTGCAGAGCCTTGGGACTGCCCTTTTCCTCCTTCCACCCCAAAAACTCCTCGTGCTGCTGGAGCCAGACCCAGAGACTCCTCCAGTGCCAGGCTGTGTGTAAAATACAGCTGTGGGTACAACCCAGCACCCCAAACCCTGCTGGCACTGAGCAGTGCAAAGCTCACCTGGAGCTGGCAGTGGCCAGGATTCCTCACTTGTGCTGGGAACAGCAGCTTGGGGGTACTGGGCTGAGTGGGATCTGTGTCCTCTTCCCCTCTGGGAGGGCCCCAAATTCAAACCAACCCACGTGCACAGGATGAGGAGAGAGGAACTCAGATTGAACCTGAGCAACAGCAGCTTTCCATGGCCAGGACACAACCTGGGCAAACCACCCTCCTCTGGGGCAATCCCCTCTCAGGGAGGAACCAGAGCAGCTCTGCCCAGGTGTGAGGGCAGGAAAGCCTCAGGAGGTTTTCACAAACAGGGACACCCTTCCACAGGGAAGGGCAGGAGAACAAGGTCAGATCCCTCCAGCATTACAATTTCTGCTCAGCCAGTCCCCAGGACTTGCTTTTCCCAGCAAAGGGATAATGGCATTTCTTCCCTGCAAGTGAATACAAAGCTGGGCTGAGAAAATAAATGTGGTTTTTAGGTTAGGGTTTTACAGTCGGAAAAATCCACTGCTGTATTCCCCTTTTCCTCAGAAGATCTCAAAGGAGGAGGAAGGAAAGGTGGGACAGACACCCAAGTACATCTAAAGGTCAACAAATTTGTTTTACTTTATTTGAGAAAGATGTGAAAATAAACTCCCAGCAACCACCAGAGCCAAGTGGTTTAGTCTTAGGACACCCAAATTCCAAACTCAAACTGACACAAATTGGGATAAATGGTGGAATTCTGTATTTTTATCTTTTTACCTGGTTCAATGAGGAGCTCTGACTATTAAGGAGATGTTTGTATTTTGCAGTGGTTGTGAAATGGGATTTATGCTTTACCATAAATCCAGTCTTCAAAATTATTCTGGCAAGTGGAAACTCAGGATTTTTAGCCCCTAATCTCTCCAGCTCTGCTTTCCTCAGTGATTTCAAGTGGCATGGAATAGAATCCATCCAGATAACCCTGATCCAGTCTCTTGGAAAGCCCCCAGTACTGTCCCCAGAGCACAAACCTGTCACTTGTGCAAACCCCACTGTGAAACCTGGGAATGTTCAGAGCTCAGTGAGGATCAGATTTGCCCACAGGCTCTGCAGGATGAAGAGCCCCACAGGAAAGGAAGTTTTTTATTTCACCACAGCCTGAAAAGAGTTTTCCTCAGCACTGCAAGCATTTGATCTGTGGAACACTCATGGACAGCAGGCAGCCATGGACATGGTTTGTGTCAGGGTTTGGGGAAGCAAAGTGTCCCTGTCACGAGTAACAACCAGCTGGAGCAGCTTCCCTTTGAGAACCTTCACTCCTGGAATCTCCCACTCCTGGAATCTCCAAACCCATCACATTTTCCTTTAAAATGTGCACCCCCAACCCACACATCCATCCTCAGCACACAGAAAGCACATTCTGGACTCCCAGACACCGGCTCGATTCATCTCTTGGCAGTTGTTTTACAATTTGCTTACTTTCTATTCAAAAACATTTTGTTTACTGTAAATCCCAGTCATGGGCAAACAATGCTGCCCTTTTTTCCATGCTGGTCACCCAAAATGATAAACTGAGCTCTGCACAAGGCTGCCCATTGAGCCAGGAATGTTTTGTATGAAGTTGTTTTAAGAGGAGGTTGTTTATGTAAAGTAAATAAATTTCATGCCTCAGCATGTGATGATAATGTGACATTCCATCTGGACCGAGCCACAGAACAGTCATAAGTTTCAAGCCTTGCCATAACTAATTAAAAATAATTATGAAAAACCCACATCTGAAACTAAAAGGCAAAGGAAAACATCTTCAGATGCTTCTCTTTGATCACAAACTTCTCTGCCTCTCCTGCTACTGCATTTTCAAGACTGCAAAACTGAATTTATCATTTGTGAAAGCAAAGCTGACATGGGAACTTCATCAAAATCGGTCAGCTTCAACTCAGAATTCTCTTTTCCACCCTACCTTCACAAAATATTTCTGATCTAAGCAGCCTGGCTGTGTGTTTGGTGTTAGGGGCTGGTTTCTGGAGCAAAGCTGGAGCTCTGAATGTGTGTGTGTGGTGAGCAGCAAAGAGCAGAGCACAAAGGGAGCAGTGACTGCCTCAGCCTGTGCCAGCCCACGGCGTTCCCAGGATTCCCAGGCAGGAGCTGGGATTGCTGCAGCAGGAGGACACAGGGAGCTGTAAATCACAACCTGCACGCTGCACAAATCAGCCCAATTCCTCCCAAAGTGCTGGCACTCCTTTCCATTTTCAGGTAATCTGCTGCAGCCCAGGAAATCTAAGCTTGATCAGTTTTCTGTCCTCTAAGAGAATTCCCCACAGCAGAGATGTCACCACCGCTCCTGATCCTGGCTTTGCTCTGCTCTAAGACAGAAAGTGTGGAGATAACAGAAATATCACAATATCCCTGGGGAAATGCTTGTTGATTTTACTGTGTGTGAGGGAATTAAACAGTCCTGTGTGTGTCCCTTCCCTCCTGCCAAGGCACTGAAGGAGCTGTGGATGAAATGCCACCAGCTTCAAATATTTTCACAGCACTGGTCATGAAGAAACCTCAGAGCTGGGATTTCCCAGCCCCCCGGAGTGGGGGAAATACCCCACAAAATACACAGAGTGAGACAGGTTTTGCTGCAAAATTGTGATACTGAAAATGCAGCAGGAAGGAGGAGGATGAGGAAGAACAAGGATAACTGGGATATATAAAAGTCTTTAGGATGTGATTGCACCTCCTTCTGCCAGGCCATGAATGATTCCTTCTCCTTGCACAGTTTCATGGGGAAATACCCAATCCAATGAAAATAGCAGCAAATACTCAATTTATGTTTGCACAGTATTTGGAAGAAACATATTTGTCATCATTTTCATACCCTAAAGGTTACCCAACTTATTTCAAGTGCAAAGAACTGGACAGAAATCAAGCAAAAGGAATCAGAGGATCTGTTACACAGGAGTTGTGAAGAGTTTCTTACCTCGGGCAGGGACTTCTCCATGGTTTGCTTTCAACAGCTGCAGTTTTTCTGCTTGACTCACTAGTGAAGAAATAAATCCAAAATCAACAAATGTTGCCCCAGAGCTTTCAAAGAAAATAATACCTCTGCTGCCTCCTTCACTCTCAGAGCATTTCAAGGGAAAAAACCTCTTACCTATGCAATTGTGCTCAGAAAAATTAACAAAAATTTTCAAAATTCAGACGATTCTGACAAGTTGTGCTTCCAAGCCTCATCCCACATTTTGTTCCCATTTTTTTTTTTCTTCTAGTGCTGACATGGTTCCTAATTCAGAGATGGGGGAAAGATGCTTCTTTCCCAAGGAGCTGAGGGAAAGAGTGGACACAGGAGCGTCAGCCAGAGGTCTGAGCTGTTCTTTGGGCTGTCTGTCTGTCTGTCCCACCCAGAGGAAAACCCAGACTATTGCCAGGTAACTCCATCCTGTCTAAGGAAGGATCTGGCATTCCAGTTTGCACATTCCAAAGGAAGATGGAATGAGCTTTGGAATACAGGTCAGGGAAGGAAAGGTGATTTAAACAACAGCACGTGATGCATGAATTCCACTGCCTGGGAAGGAAATTTCTTGGGTACCTGTGGCTTCACTGTCCACCTGTTTCCAGCTGCAAACAAAGCAGCAGTGCAGGCACTCCAGGTTTGCTTTCTGGGTTCCTTTGGAAAAGTATTGCAGATGTGGCAGCTGTGAAGTGCCCTGATCCCAGCACAGTAAGCATCTGGAATGTCCATCATTCCAAGAAACATGAATAGCGACTTTTAAAGCCTGGAAATTTCTGTTCAGCCTAATCCTGCTGCCAGGCAAACAAACAAACCAACTTCCTCGGAGGAGAAAGGCTGAGCAATCCAAGTGCAAACGCTCAGCCTAATCCCTACCTAACTACCCACTAAGTATCTAACTATTTACCCACCATTTCCATAAGAAAAGCCGTTGCTTTTCCAGGTTTTCCCTCCCCACCGTGCCTGGCTTTCATCTCCCTGCTTGGATGCACAGGGACACCCGAGGTGCATTTTTCCTGAGTCAAACACGAGTCCTGGGGAGTTCCAGGAGGAGCAGCTGGAGTGCTCCTTGTTCACTGCTCCGAAGGGATAAAGGCATTGAACCCCTCCTCACCCAGAGTTTGGGTTTTCTGCAGTTCAGCACTCAGGACACAGGACGAGTGGGAGGCTCCGATGAGATTTTCCAGCTCTCTACTGCCCTCCAAAGCCTGGAAAATAACAATTAAAGTCATTGTTAAATCCCATTTCCAGTATCTACTCCACGTCCACAACACACCAAAAACAATTTGGAAATGGTTCACAAGCTCTAAATGCTGCCTTTTCTACATAAACATTGCAATTAAAACATCTACAATTAGTATCAGCTTTTTTTTTTTTTTTTTTTTTTTTTTTGTAAATAAAACCCTTTCCACATAAAATAAATCCAGGCAGTCCTCTTGGAGTACACTGAATTATTTCTCAGCTATTGATGTACAGCAATGAACATTGTGCTAAATTCATTCAGGAAACAAAATGGGAATAAAACACAGCAGGGATTTGCATTTTAACATGTATTGGACTATTAAATAATGATAATTTAGTGGTAAATTCAATGGTACAATCACTTCAACACACAGAGATCTTTAATCTGCAAGGACATAAAAATCTATGCAGCTAATTCATATTTCAAATTATAAATAATAACTGAGAATTACTTCATATGGTTTTATTTGTGTACAATTAAAAAGAGAGGACTTGAAAAAGCAACTCTTCAAGTTTAAAAAAATCCAGTAAGTTTTGAGGTTTTTTGCATTTTCTGGATTTCCAAGTCAAACTTGCCTGGTTTCAAATCTTTCATTTGTTTCCCTACTCCTTAAATCTCAAAAGTTACATACAAAATCTTCATTTTGCTTTCAAATCCTATATTAGAAGTAGTTTAAAAAACAATTCAGTGTAAACCAGACCTTCAGGCTTTTCAGATTTGCTCTTATTTTCAGAATTTTGGGCAAGGAACTTCTCACTTGGGAATGCAGTTGCAGGTATCTGTGTGAAAAAGGTAAAACAATTCCAATTATCCACATCCCCACTCACTGCAAACCCATGTTTGCAATGTTCCCCAGAGTTTTCTCCCAGTGAAACCAGGATGGATCCAGCTCAGCTGGGAGGATTTATATCAGTGTATTTGGACCATGTATTTTCCATCTGTAAAATAAAGTGTGTGGAAGTCCACATGAACATTAAATGGAGGTGTTGGTTTAGACATGCTTTTATTTGAATGTCACTGCTGGTCTCCTGCAAACCTTTTAAAAACATTCTGAATTACTGAATGCAAACATTTCCATGTCAATGAGGTCCCTAATTACTCCAATTGTTCTGTAATTCCGGGTTCCTGTCACTAAGAAATGAGGCTGGATGTGTTGACCAAGGGATTTACTGAGCCACAAAAAAACCCCCCAATTAATCAATTTACAGTTTTCCACCGCTATAATGTTAATATTTTATTTTTCACTGTTTAAATGTCATCCAAACAATTCTGTCCAGCTGCATCAGTGGGAACACCCTGTCCTGCACTGAAGGAATTTCAGCCTAATGATGTGGGAAAACATCCATTAGAGGGAAAAAACCCAGGAAACAAATTGTGTGTTCAAGTGTAGTAATGAAAAGGAAGAGCTGCAACTTCTAACACAATATTTAGTTGAATAAATGTCACAACTATTGTCTGGGGGTGAACAAGAGATGCAATCCCAGCCCTGCACCCACAACGAACTCCAGACTGAACCCACTCACACATCGTGCTCTGTTTGAGGCTGCCCTCTCCTGGAGAACT
The DNA here is from genome assembly GCA_013397795.1 of Orthonyx spaldingii. Classification (NCBI taxonomy): domain Eukaryota; kingdom Metazoa; phylum Chordata; class Aves; order Passeriformes; family Orthonychidae; genus Orthonyx; species Orthonyx spaldingii. The sequence goes on from VZTJ01005975.1 coordinate 809,502, forward strand.
CGCCCTCCGAATCGCTCTGCTCGCTCCCATCTCCTCCGAGGGGCACAAGGAACAAGAGAAATAAGGACAAAAATAAGATGTGGAGTATCTGAAGCACCTGAAGAAGGCGTTGGTGTGAACATTGACTGCTGAATGGTCTTTTAGGAAGAGGAAAAACCCCAAAACTGACCTGGAAAGCAGGACAGAGCCCCTTGGAATGAACCCCACTAAATTATTTATAATTTACACTTTTGGAATTTGGCCTCTTCTCAGTTCCTGGAAACCTTGGGATTACAGCATTAATGACTGGAAGTTAGAATCATCCTGGCAGATATTTACTGTGTTCTTCTCAGGAGCTTTTTTACCCTATAAACTGCCTAAATACAGCAGATTAACATGGAGCATTATCCTGAAAATGCCATGAAACTCCCATTTCCCTTTAAAAAAACTGCCAGGCCCCAAGTCCATTTTATAAACAACCACAAGGATACTGGAAATTGCTTCCAAAGGCTCCAAATGTGCTCCACTGCCAATACAATATTCCAGCTTGGCATACGATGGATGGGGCAGGATAAATGTGACCTCTGACCACAAAAGACTGTCTGAATTTACATGACTTACACGATTCCCACAGGAATCAGATTAGAACAAAACCAGATTAAAATTTTATCTTGTCTATCAGTACTTGTTCCAGCAATAAAAAAGTCACATCTGACTATCAGAAATGATTTAATTGTGGCTGAAGTTGAAGACATCACAAAACGTGGAGGTTTTGTAAATTCTCCTTTAAGTGAAAGATTTGGAATTTACCATGGGCTTAACAAATGTACAGATCCCAGAGAGACCCTGTGGAACGAGGTGCTTCCCACATTTCACTGCAGTAAATCTCCTTCCTCCATCACAGCAAAAAAGAGAGGCCACACTCAGCATTAAACACTTGGATTTCTTCTTGCTGGATCTAAATTATTGCATACCAGTCTCAGCACTCAAGGATAAATTAACTTTTAATTTTAATATTTTGTAAAACATTTAGAAACACTTCAGAATGACAAAGTGCTGTGAAAGTTTAAGCTTTAATACAGTAGCTAAAAGTTAAGACCCTCAAAGATTTCATTTTAAATCTAAGTAGTCAATAGAACTTGGACTTAAATCAGTCATCAATTTTCAAACAGGTCACACTTTTAGACCAGTGCTGTGGTTTTAGAAGGAGAACAGAAATTGTGGGTTTAAATGGACAACCTGGAACCTGGGATTTAATAATTAGACACCACCATTTTGTAGAAATATGAACACAGGGGCAAAAAAAAAAAAAAAAAAAAAAAAAAAAAAAAAAAAAAACCGGCAAGAAAAAAAAAAAAGAAGAAAAAAAGACTGGCAGCAGGATAAAGAATTAGGATAAAATATAAAATCCTGGAGGGAAGCTCCACTTTTGCAGATCCATCAGGAGAGGACATGGTGCAATAGCTAAAATCTGCAGACACCCAGAAATTTCAAACAGGGTTTGTTCCACCTTGCTCAGAATGTTTTTACTCATCACAATTCATGAATCTTGGTGAGGCCTCAATCACTGCACAGAGATTCCAAAATCTGTGGGGCATAAAAAGCTCTTTGACCCAACAGAATGGCAAAACAAGAACTGCAGACTGAAAATTAAAGCCAGACAAATTCAAAATCAGACAGGGGATTTTTTTCTTCATAACTCAAGTAATTGAACAAGGAATTTGCTAACAATGGAAGTGATGCTATTATTACTATTATTATTATTATTATTAGTCTTCAAATCAAGACTTAACCATCTTTTCTAGGAGTTGTACTGCAAGGAAATCAAAGCTCTGTAGGGAAAGATGACCAAGGGTCCCTTTGTATTCTTCTTCTTAAAATAAAAACAGTTACACCAGGGGACCTGAGGCTTCCTCAACACTTAAAGAGGCCACAACCACAATTTTTTTTATACAGCCATAAAATCAGGTCAGTCTACTGAAAATCTGCTTCTTGAGCAATCAGAGTTTGCATCAAAAATTGTGGCTACGTGGATCCCGTCTTGAAGTGAACTGGAAATAATATAATTGTTATAATCATCAAAGGTGTATTTTCTGAGAGCTGATGACAGGCAGTGTTATGTTAATTAAAAATTGCCTCATCCATTTGTTTCATAAACACCCCCAAGATTTACACTGAAAAAATTCAAGCTTTAACACCCAACATCGGCTTTTCCTGAAGAGAGGAAAAGAAAAAGAAATCAAACACAGCAGATGAGAGAGGAGTCACTGAATGCAGCCAAAAAGCAGGAAAACGCTGCAGTAAGAAGGATGGAATGCTCAGCTCACCCTCTGCTGGGGGATCCCTGGGCTTCTGTGCACTCTTGGGAGAGGAGAAGGGGCTCATCAGGCACGTCCCTGTGGTCGGGGAGTAGGAGCTCAGATTGCTCCTTTTGCGCCTCTGAGGGGTTGCGCCAGGTGCCTGAAACGGAGAGAAACACAAAAAAAGTCCAGGTGAATATTGACAAAACCTCTCTGAACTTTTACCACCTGCTAGGATTTTCCTAAGGAATTCCTGGCTTTACGTATTCCCATTATGGAAAGCCCATGTTGGGGTGACTTTGTGCTCACCAAGCTCCTCCATCACTCCCTCCTCTCAAAAAGATCAGTCTGACTCTAAAAGATAAAAAATCCTTTCAAACTCTTTGTCTCCCAGTTTCCATAAAGGAAAAGTCTGTGTTTTCCAGGGATTTAGGTCCTCTGGCACGATCACCCGGTTGGTTGGGGTTTTTTTGAAGCAGCCAAACCCTGGTATTATTTTTCTTCCAGTAATGAGAATTTAAGACACAAATATTTTTAGATTTTAATTGTATCAAAAGCCAGTTGTTTCTAAGGATTTTTTAAACAAGTGTTAATTGAAAAAATCCAAGGTAAGTAGCTTAAATCCAAAATTTTGTCTCTGGTTCAGGGTTTCAATATGTCCAATGATGTAAGAGGAGTTATTTAATGATGTTCAAGGATTTGTGCAGAAAAGTTCTCAGCAGAACAAGTCTGCAGTGCTGGAATATGAACTGGGATTAGCTGGGAGACACTCCAGCATGGATGCTGAATTGCAAGGATGAGAAACTGGGATTTCACTGCACTGCTCATGTACAGAAATAAAAAAAACCAACGCAAAACTTTGCTTTAGAACCCACCAGTGCCAGTGCTGGCCAGCAGCAGTGGGACTTCCACCAGATTTTAAAAGATTTAATTTGCTGCCCACTTGCCTCTGCCTTGTTTTAGTCTCAAATACCCAAATAATTCCACACCAGTCATTTATACTCTTGTTGCACTCTGCCAGTATTTAAACTGCACCTGATGGAAATCCTCAGTTTGTCTTGCCACATTCAAGCAGGTTAAAGAAATGTTTCAAATCATCTTTCAATGAAACATTAATTGAAGTATCAATGCCAATTTAGGGATTCACACGTCATCAAATCTCCTTTGTAACAGGGAGAATCTCCAAACATTTCAGGCTGTTTTTCCTGCTTGAACCATTTCTGGATATGGATGAGGTTATTTTAAACAATTACCTGGAGAGAATTCCTGCAGCACTTACAAGGACAGCTTTTATTTGTCAGTTTGTCTCTTCCAGGAAGAAGAGTTTTACTCAAGTTATGCAATTTTTTAACAACAAAAATCTGAAAATACTCATTCCTGACCTGGTAAGTTCATGAATCTTTTGATCCATGGAATAAGGGACTCTTGATAAACAGGGCAGGAATAATAGAAATAGCAAAGATGAAAAAGGTACTTCACCCAAATCATGTGTGTTTACTACTTTCTGTTCCTTCCCACCTTCTATAAAGTTATTGAATTTAAATCTTTGACATGTATCTATCAGAGACATCGTGTGAAGCCACATCACCGAGCTGCCACTGAAAGTTTCCATCACTCAGATGGGCTTTTCTTCAGCTTTTTGCTGCACAAGAACCTGACTGCATGTAGGCATCAATTAACTCCTTTTATCTCCTGGGAAGGAATGGCTTTAAGGCAGCAAAAGCATTCCATGGAATTTCAGCTGGACCACTCATCTACAAAAACGTTACTGCAGCCCAAGAAGCAGATGCAAAATTACAGTCACAGCTGCATTCTGAGCAGAACAAGTTGGGTAATGGTACACTAAGCTGCTAATTAAACTGCTAATGATTTTTTTTTAGTGCCACTGCGGTATTTTGCCACCTCTGTTTAAATTTTCAAAAAAATAAGTATCCAGAAAATTTTGAAATGGTGAATTTCTACCTTGCTCAACACCAGTGAGGCCTCCAAAAATGTGCTGCATATAAAAAAAGCCTCTTCAAAACACCACAGGCATGGGGATTTACTGGGAGCTCGTTTGCTGACCAGCTCTTTCCCTCTGCACTTTTCCAAAATTTCCCTTCCTTTACACCCTGCCATCCTCCCCAGCTCCTGAGCCCTGCTGGCTGCAGCAGCACCCACTGTGCAGAGACAATAAACTGACATATGTCACGACATGCTGGTGCTGGGAGGATGCTGGGGCTGCACTTCCCAAAAATAATAGCACCAGTACAATTTTATTTTTATTGTGATAACTGCGGTGGAATTGATGGCAGCGTTAGGAGTTTATTGTTTCATTATGCCAGATTAGCTGAGGGAGGTAATTACAGCCCTGACATGAAAATGCCTTTAATGTTTTCATTTCAATTTTGCAGTTTGTAATATGCAGATTACAGCATTATCATAATTCCATATTGTCACATGTACAATTACATGGCAGAACATTTGCTTCCCAGGATAATGGAGCTAATTTCTAATACATGATTTCACCAAGGATCTTAACTCATTCAGCTCTTGGGTAAATAGTGGTGGCAATAACAATCTGCACATTTTTCAAGTGATTCATGCAGATGTACATTACTTAACACCAGGCAGTTCTGTGACAAATGAAATACAATAAATTTTACACTAATATTTGCAGCAGTAATTTTGTGCTTTAAGATTTGCCCAGACAACATCCAATCTGTAACAATATAAAGGCAGCTAAAATGGAATAGATTGTTTATATATACACATTTATTTTTGCACACATATACACACACACACATATATATATTTACACAGCCCAGATGGCTTCATACACCAAAAAATACTTACACCATCTTTTTTAACAGTGCCCAAATTCAATGCTCTCTTAACCCTGCAAGAGAAAAAAAAATATGGACAGGTTTTATGGTCATGTAGGCACAAAGATTTCTGTTAGTGAGGTCTATAATTGATAATGTCAAACACAGTTTCCTTTTTTGGGTTCACATTTCCACGGGAAAACTGATGGCATCCAAAGCAAATCCCCTCACTGCACCAAGAACGTTGCTTGTTTAGAAGGATAAAGTGTTTGCCTAAGAAAATCTGATTCTCCATTTTATACCAGAGATAAAATCAAGGCACTGAGGTGAAATCATGCTGAGTATCTACCTTTTTCTCCAAGACTATAAACAACCAACCCCCCCCAAAAGCATTTTCATTTACATACCTTGTGAGCAAGGGCTGAAATTATTTTGCCATTAGTCGAAATAATGTTTAAGACATTTAAGACACAGGTACAGCCAAGGTGAAAAAAGTAGTTTTTCCCATCATTTTAGCTCTTAACATGATTCAGTGCTGCCAGACTATGACTGAGCTGGGGAACAGATGCTCTATGTCTTTACAGGTCCCCAAACCATAAGAAACTGTTTGCTTCCCTTCTTGCCTCTCCTGATTCAGGAACATGCCAAGCTCTCTCTGCAAAATCTGCTCCTCTGAACTGGATGCCCAGCTGTTAATGGCAACACTGGAAGAGGAAAGCTGAATATTTATAATACTTTATATGGTACAGCTGTCTTCTAAAGAGCAGTCATCAAAATTTTATTGAATGCAGGCTAAATGCTCCAAGGAAAGAAAGGTCAACATAAATTAAGACTATTTTTCCCAGAGACAACTGAAACTTTTTAAGCACGTTCCTAAATCTTAACAATAGTTTAAAGCATGATATAAAACGATGAGAAAAAAAAAATCTTTGTGAGAACAGTCCCCTAGAAACGTATATATTACATTGAATTAAACAAGGTTTGGAATATGCATCATATTTCAAGAACTTAGTTCTAGTTTTCATCTTGGAAAAGAATGTTTTGCCTTGTAAGGAATTTAGATGACCTCATTCCAAACATATCCTTTTAAAATTTATGTTGCTATTCCAAAACTGTAAATTAAAGGGTTGGGAAAATAGAATGGAAACACATCTTTGATATGTAACTCAGGCAAGGGTCTCAAATGAAAACTGTTTTACAGCTATCTCTATTACCAAAAGGGGCAAAGAAATATCCTATCTTAAAAAAGCCAAGTAAACAGGCAACATTTAAATTAAAAAAAGCCTCTGAAATTCTGGCCAAAGGGCAGCCAAAGCTGTAACAGTTTGATGGAATTCTTTACAATGTATTTCTTTTTTAAAGAGAAACCCATATTGCTCAAGGAATCCCGACTCCATTACGGCTTCCAGCTCATGGCAGCAGAGAAATATTCCATTTATTAATGCATCCACACTGCAAGGATGCTCTGGGGGCCAATGCATTTGCATGCTACACTAAGGCATGTTCTGATGGAAGCTTTTATGGCAGACTTCAAAAGAAGCTGAAAGCCAAAGGAAAGCAGGATCAGGCAGGATGAAATAAATGAGAAACTACATGAAAATCCCACTAAGTTATAAACATTGAGAACATTTCTTAGGGGGAAAGTTGTGCACTGATCAAAGCTATGTTCTTTGAAGTCTGTCAAATATTGTGCACAGCAGCGGAGCAGCACACAGCCCAGAGTTCTCTCTGCAAGCACCCTGAACTCAGGCAGCAGAGATGGAGCCTCATTCCAAGCACTTAAACATTGGGAAGAGCTGCAATATTGTAGTGGAAGACACAATTTTAGCTTTAGGAGGTCAGCTTTACCTCGTGTCACCCACTAGCCTGGCTTGCTTGAGGGCCTGTTTTTAATAATTGTCTTTTCAATGCCATAAAGTGAGAACTTAAATAAAAATAATTCAAAATTTGTGCCCCAAGTCTACACACAGACCCCTGAAACCAAATTCATCCCAACACCTCACATGAAAACCCTGTTGGCCTAATTGTCCTCTCTCAGATCTTCCAAAAGAAGAATGTGGGGAAAAACAATACGTGCAAACAAAAGTGTTTTAGGAAACAACATGAAGAGCACCACTTTCAGTTTGGTTTGTTTTTTATATGGCTGGCTTTGGCTATGGTGTAGAACAAATGTCAAAGCAAAACAAGAAATGTAGACAGAGAGATGAGGCCCATGTGGTGAGAGTATTTAACCCGAGTTTCCTATCCCTGAATTAGCCTGACAAAACTTAATTTACTTTCTTAACCACACAGAGTATGAGGGCACATGTTTACAGCCAGCTGTACAACCTGCAGTGATTATTTTGTCCCTCAGGTTAAAAAAACTTTCTTTACTGATCTTCAGAAGCCCACGATGAGCAGAGATACACAAGAGCAGCATCAGACTTACATGACTTGGTTGATTACTTATGGCTTGATAAACTGCAAAATACAGGAGAAAAATGAGTGGGATTTATTCCCACTGGAGACAACATGAAGAGATACAGCCTGATGGAAAATGGGCCCGGGGGTGTCATGCCCTGATCTCCACAGGCCTGCAATTCCTTCCCACATCTCTGCACCCCAGTGTGTGTGTGAATCTATAATTTAGTCACTGCTGTAACTGTAGTAAATCCTGTTGAATCACTTTATAAATATTAAATCAGTCAGTGATTAAGTGCTGCCAAACTCTTTTGCACCTGTATCTTCTGTATCCATATCCTTCATCCCAGTGACCCTTTTGCATCCCTGGTCTCCGTGTAAATCATTCTAAATTGATTCTGATCCCATTTTCCTGTGTACGTTCCACCTGTGTTGTAAGCAATAGAATGAACCTTGCCATCAAACTCTGTTGAAGTCACACTTTCCCAAATTCGTATCAAAACCTGCTTTTTTTGCCAATCCCTTCAGTGGTGGCCAAGGGAGGGGTCAGAGGATGGGCCAGGCTCTGCTCGGTGCTGCCCAGCCATGGGACCAGAGGCAATGGGCAGAAATCAATGCCCAGAAAGTTCCACCTGGATATAAGGATGAACTTCTCTCCCATGCAGTGACTGAGCACAGGATTGTCCAGAGAGGGTGTGGAGCCTCCCTCACCGGAGATATTCCAGAGCTATCTGGATGCAGTCCTGTGCCGTGTGCTTTGGGGTGACCCTGCTTGGGAGTGTTGGACTGGATGACCCCACTGTGGTGCCTTCCAAGCTGAACCACCCTGCGCTCCTTCCTCCTGCCCCTCTCCCGCACAGCCCCGCGGGTGCTATCCACGGCATGTGCGGAGATTCAGAATCACAGAATAACTGGGATTGGAAGGGATCTCTGGAGACCATCCAGTCCAAACCCCACTGCCAAGGCAGGGTCACCCGGAGCGGGTGACACAGGGTTTGGAATGTCTCCAGAGAGGGAGACTCCACGCCCTCCCTGGGCGGCTGTTCCACTGCCACCCTCAGCGCACAGAAGCTGTTCTTGACATTGAGGTGGAACTCGTTGTGTTTTACTTTGCGGCCACTGCTCCTCGCCCTGTCGCTGGGCACCTCTGAACAGAGTCAGCCCCGATCCCCTCAGAAGCGCCGAACACAGAACCACCCGCAGCAGAACCACCCGCAACAGCGCTGCCCCAGGAACCAGCGCCGCCAGCATTTCCTGGTCTCTGTTTTCATGTGGAAAAAAATCCCGCCCCTCGCTGGCCGCTCCTCCCCTCCCCGGGCCGACTCTGGGCGCGCTTTTCCCCTCACGGAGCGGGCTCGGGAGCCGCAGCCCGCCGGGAGCAGCGCTCCCCTCACGGCGTCCCGCCGAGCCCGCGGGAACCGACCCGCTGCCGTGAGGGGAGCGGGAGGAAAGGAGAGGTGACGAGGAGAGAGAGGAGAAGAGAGGGGAGAGAAGAGAACAAAGAGAACAGGGAAAGGGAGAGGAGGAAGAAGAGAGGAGAGGGAGAAGAGGAAGGGGAGAGGGAGAAGAAAGCAGGGGCAGAGCGGCGCTGCCCCGCTCCCCAGACACCTACGACATCCCGGAGCCGCTCCCGCCGCCGCCCCTTCGCAGCTCCCGCCGTGCGCCCGCCAAACGCCGCCGGCTGGAAACGGCGCCGAGGGCGGGCCGGGCCGGGGCGGGGCCGAGGAACACGGCAGGGCTGCGGGGCCGGGGCTGAGACGCCTGGGACCGGGACCGAGACCCCCGGGACCGAGACCGAGACCCCCGGGACCGAGAGCGGTGTGGGCTCGTCGGGTCCCGCTGTGCGCGGTAGGAGCCGGGCCGGGGCCGAGGGGTTCGGGCGGCGGGTTCGGGGCCACCAAACGCACCTCAGGAGACCCTCAGGGATCGCCGAGCAGCGCTGAGGGAGGGGGGGCTGATTCCCTTCAAGGCTGGGGGAAGGGGATTGTAATTTTTATATTTTTTTTTTTTTACGGTGGGTGGCAGATTTAGCCCTTGAAGCCTCCTGAGTGCACTAGGGAGGGAGGTGATGAGATCTGTGTGGGAAAAGTTTCCTCGTTTCAGGTGGACGAGGCCGGAGCAGGGCAAAGCTTCCCCGTGCCAATGTGGGTTCTGTGTGGATGAGCCTTGGACATGAAGGTCGGTGTTGCCATGGAGGGTCTGACTTTGGGCATCAGCAGGAATTTCTTCACGGGGTGATTAGACATGGGAAGGGGCTGCCCAGGGAGGTTTGGAGTCTCCATCCAGGGAAGGACTGGACATGGCACTCAGTTGGCACACACTGGACTGAGAATCTGACATTGGTTTGGCTTGGAAGGCACCTTAAACCTCATCCAGTGGCTTCCCTGCCATGGGCGGGGACACCTCCCACTGTCCCAGGCTGCTCCCAGCCCCAGTGTCCAGCCTGGCCTTGGGCACTGCCAGGGATCCAGGGGCAGCCACAGCTTCTCTGGGCACCCTGTGCCAGGGCCTGCCCACCCTCCCAGGGAACAATTCCTTCCCAGTCTCTAATCTAAACCTGCTCTCTCCCTGTTTAGAAGCCCGAGCCGGATTGCTCCCCTCTGTCTATTTTTCTAAAGTGTCATTTATCCAGTGAAATGTCCCAGCCTAAGCCATGGGGCTGCTGGCAGTGCTGTCACTAAGCCATTGCTCACTGGATTTCCCAGCGATGGATTGGCAGCACTTCCTGGCCCACACAAGAAATATCTCAGTAATGGGAAGTCCAAGGAGTACAAACAGGAGTTCACATTTTATAAACTGGTTACTGGAAAATTAACATTTATTCTTCTTCTCCTCCTTGCCTTTACCCCCAGTTTCATTCTGTGTGTGAAGCACTGGTGCTTAATTATAGTGACACCCGTTTGCAGGAGCCAGGCTGTGTCAGGGGGTCCCTGCGGGGTCCTTCTGGTGCCTGTGTAATATTAAAGTGTCAGGGTGTTACAAATTGGGTACTTCATCCTTGATAAGCGATTGTTATCTGCCTTTCCCAAGTGTGAAAGGCCTGTATAACTCAACAAGGTGCCAGTGGTTGAGGCCTCCTGAGGAAAAACCCAATGAGTCCTGAAGGGGACCCTGGGACGGCGTTGTCTTGTTGCTGAACTTGAGATATTCCATTTATTACACTGGAATACATTTCCTGAAGTCAACATTGGGTAAAATAATACAAGAGGCTGTTAAAGCAAGAGCACAACAGGATTTAGTGTCCCTCTGTGATGGCCTTCTAAAAACCTTAATCACCCCTGGTGGAAGCAGAGAGCTGTTGTCAGAGTTTGCTGACCACTGCTGAGCAAACAGCATTAGTTACTGCTCTGGGTTGTTTTAATAACTGAGAAAAAAAAAAAAAAGTGTTTCTGGTTTTTTCCACTCATTTACAATTGTGTGGGCCTTGAACTTAAAAGGCCTGAGTTGCTCAAAGTTTTATGCACACTTATTTTAAAATTTTTATGCACATTTATTTCTATTATTTATATTTAGGTTGCTCTTAGAATTCTGTGCTTGGCATTTTTGAAGGATTAAGGGTTCCAATTTTGACCAGTGTTACTATTATCCATATGTTTTGTTATGAATGTAAAAAGAGAAAACATGGATAGCAAAGCCTTGTGTCACAGATAATGTGAAAATGTGGCTTCATGCTTTCCAAAATCAAGACTGCATAATATTTATATAATAATTATTATACTAATTATTATTATAATAATAATTATAAAACTAAATAAAATACAGTGAAATTGAACTTTTTTACTGTCAATTCTAACTGGAATTGTGTCCCTCACAGGATGGCCAGCATTCCTGGGAATCAGAAAGCCACACACTCAGAAAATTCCCAAGGGAAGAAGTCCCAGCATGCAGAAGAGGCCATTTTTTACATGAACTGCAGAGCAGCTTATCTGACTGTCTTCAAGAGCAGCTTAGAAAATATTAAATCAAAAGAACAACTCACTTTAGGTAATGATTTCATGTTTTTCCCTGTAACTCTTACGTGTGATGATTACAGTGAGAGTATCCCAGTGCATGAACTCAGAGTTTTAAGGGATTGAGAGTAGTTTTGGATGCCTGATGGAAGTGGGAATACCAGACACAGCTTTTTATCTGTAAATCACCAGTATGGAAGATCTCAGTTCAGTTTAAAGTGGGCCATTGCCCTGGCACAGACAAATCCCATAACTGGTGTTCCATAAGAATTCTTACTCTTTATTTCAAATACTGAATTACACAGACTGAAATCAAAAGTTTTCATTTTGCATCCAGACAATATTTGTGTGTAAGTGGTGGTGTTGTCAGCAGTACAACAGGAGGCAAATCTCTCTGACTGCTTCAGCTGCACTAAATAAGGCTGTTGGTAGATACTGAAAGCTGTGGGGCTTTGTTTTGAGAACTTTAGGAATGTCAAAGAGAAGTGAGAAAAATTTACCAGAAAAGTGGAAGTTGGTTTCTTTACAATATATCCCAGTGACCAGGTTAGATAAGGAAGGAGTAAGTTAATTTTGAATTTTGAAAGAGGTTTAACTACCCCAAATAAAATTTCTCAAGCAAATACAATTCCAACTTTGCAGTTTCTTGGAGTTGTAGGATTGCATGCTGTGTTTGGGTGGTGGGTTTTTTTTCTCAGAGCATTTTTGTTCTTTATAAAAAGGTTTTTCATGGAAACCACCACAGTAAAAGCTGAGTGCACTGATTGTAGCTTCTTTCCCTACACCAGCACATGAAATTCTGCCCGTTAGCAAGCACATTCCTACACCTTGTGACTTGGTGCTCTCCAGGCTTTCTCAGCTGCAATAAAAGGGCCTTTATAACGTCCTAATGATAGTTTGGGATAATCTGGATTTTAGCAGAGGGGTGGTGTGAACAAATGTCATCTCTTGAATAAATGCTTTGGCTTTCATCTCTATCCATATGCCACTTGGCTGCACAGCAAGTGTTTGGGCATTTTGCTTTCAAGGTCAACTTAGAGAGGGCAGTTAGTTGTTTAGACTCCCAGTCTTTTCAGAGGTATTTAAGAATTTATTTTAGAATTTGTAAGCATTGAGAGTTAGAGATTTATATTTCATCTTAAGTCAATTTTGGCATTTCTCAAATGAGTCCTTTAAGCTTCTCTTGCTTCCTGAAGTTTGGCTGATATTCCAAACTCCAAGTGCTCACTGAGAGATTGGCCCTGTGACATTTTATTTGTAGGAGTTTTGCTTATCCCCAGACAGCAGCTTCATTTCCTGTCTGTTGCAATATTGCTGGAGTGATTTAGCAGAATCAGACATAAAGAAATATAAATAAAAGGTGCAGTGTGATTGAACTTTCACAAATACAAATCGGGAGGCACGTGGGGAATGGCAAGTGCTGATCTGCCTGGGTTTATAAAAATACAGGATATCTGTTAAATGTAATAATGTGCTGCACTGGCATTCCAGGGAATTCTGCTATCCATGGAAACAACCCCACAGAGCCACTGCCCTTCTCTGGCTGCCCTTGGCACTGAGATCCCCCAACCCCTGCTCCGTGCCCAGGATCGAGACGTGCGCCCTGCTCGGTTCCCCTGGCTCCTCCAGCAGAGGTGGCAGGGCACAAATCTTTATTTAGTCCTTGGCTCTGAGGCAGGGATTAACAGCAGAGGTGCCTGGTGGGGTTGTTTGTTTGCTTTGCTGGTGACACAGCTCCCACTGAGCGCTGTAACCACGCCACCACCTCATTTCACAGATGCTCCCCAGCAGTGCCCAGCACAGGCTTGGTCACTGCTCAGCTGGCTCAGAACCAAATGCCAGCCCAGGCAGAGATGAGGGAATCTCCTGTGCTCCCCTAAAAGACCTGATTATTTGGGAAGATATAAAAGCATCCTTCTAATTTCAGATGGGCTGTGCATTTGAATTGAATTTCCATTTAACGTAATACCTTCAGCACGCTGAAAACTGGTGAAAGGATGTTTTCAGTAAAGACCTTGAAATGCCAAAGCAGGTCCAGCAGATTCATTTTGGAGAATGCCAGGTGTGCCATCCATGGCATTGGCTGTCTGATGGTATCATTTTTCCTTTAAAATTCATGCTGTGTAATTTGAATGGATACATTCAAATGTCCAAGTGTGACATAAAATATCATCTCAGATAAATTCTACTCTGGATCTCAGTTCTTGGCAAAGTAAGTGCAAAGATGACGTTGATCTTAGTAGAAATAGAATCTAATAATATGCAGGTTTAGAAAGAATATTTTTTTGATATTAAGACACTGGATATAGGCTGAATTTTACACTCGAGGCTGTCTTTGAGTTCATGGATATTTTGATTAAGATCATAACCCAAACTGTCCTTCAGACACACTTTTCTCTTGGAGTGATTTGGCTTTTAAAAAATCTGAGCATGGAAAGTGATTCAAGGATGTTTTGGTAAAACTCCTTTCCTGGCAGCTGGAATATATATTTAATATTGTGTTTTGTTGTGCAGTACTTCAACAGGCTGGAAGAAATCCTTCTCAGAAGACCATTAATAAATACTGGACTTCACAAACAACTTCACTGAATTTTGATGACTTTTGTGCTATTTTAAAAAAAGAAAAGCCAGCTACAAAAAAGGAACTGCTCGAAGCATTTGGAAAAATAGACACAGATAAGGCTGGATATGTTTTACTTGATGAACTTTGTAAAATCCTTACAACAGTAAGTATCAGTAGGAACTTAATTATCCACCTTTAATTAGTAGAGATTTTGGAAATTAGATGGCAAAACAAGATAAGCAAGAATGACTGAGAGCTGGGATTCCCCATTTTATGGAAGATTTTCGTGGTGGGTTTCCAGAAAACACCACAGAATTACACAAACTGGTCCAATTGATGTGTTCAGTATTTAGTAGCATTGTAAGGACATAATTTTTAATGATTTTGACCTATGTTTTAATGATTCAAACCAAAATCCACTTAGATGTATTGCAAGCTAAGATTCCCTGAAAGAATATTAAAATATTCTTTCTTTGTTTATTAAATTTGCACTGAACAGGATTTTTGGTTAAGAACTCAAACTGAGCTGTTTTTTTCTTGCAGAGAGGTGAGCAAATGACCTGGGAGGAAGTGACCACCATTACTAAACAAGCTGATTTTAACTGCAGTGGCAAGCTGGACTACAACAAGGTATGGCCAAGAGTGATCTTTGTTCTTGTGTTGTTGACAATGTGACCTTACCCCAGGATTTTACATTTTGGCCTGAATAAACAGCCCACAAAGATTTGCATGTAAATATGTTTTCACTGAAGGAAAACTGCTAAGAATCCTATGTGAAAAATCAGTCTTCAGATATCTAGGAAGAAAGGGTTGAAAATCACACCTAACATTTTTTCAGTATTTGGACCTCCTTGTTGAATCATGGCTCCATTTTACTGTGGTACTCAGTGGTTGTTCTGATTCATGAAAATAAAAATTAATATTGGCCTTGAAGAGAAAATTCTACTGACCTGTGCTTTCCTTGCAAATGCTACATTTTACTCCTTGAAACCATGAGAAATGTAACCTGGAAAGTGAAATATTCTTTTTTTTTCCTCTCAAGTTCTGTGACCTGTACCTGACCACCAGTGAGCAGTGCTGCAAGGCTGCAAGGGACAGGCTGGAAGTTGACCCTCGACTGAGGCAGCAGCAGCTTGGGAACCAAACTGAAAATTCCTCTGAGGGGATCTCACTGCCAGTGTCAAAACCATCCCCCAGGAGCTCCAGGAAAGCTGATCACAAACTGGCTAAAGGTATTTTTGTTTCTTATATTTTATGTTTTTTTCTATTGGAGATGAAGCTCTGGCTCAATGAGCAGTTGAGTTTTTGGTTAATTTCTCTCAGATTAGTGAGGGTTTTATTGATTAATAGAATTTCTCCTGTGGCAGTCACAGCGATGTGTCAGTAAAATATCTTCAGATGGCTGCATCTATGAAACTCTCAGATTCCTAAGGGTGGATTTTGTTGATTGTCACGTGACACGGTCCAGAGGGAAGAGAGAAAGGAATTCTCAGATATTGCAGCATAGGCAGGCGTTTATTTCCTTCCCAGGTCAGAGGTGAAATCCCAAACATTTCTCAAAAAGCTGTTTTTGTTCCATTATTGAGGCTGCTTTTCAAGCACAATCAATAGAGAGTTTGAGGTCCTTCCTGAAGTTACAAAGATACTTCAAAACCTTCCCAAACTGGAAGAAGTCCACAGGGAACAGACTGCAGAGGCACCAAGTACAAAATTTTGGGATGTATTTTGTGCTGTTCCAAGTTGCTTCAAATCTGGG
Source organism: Orthonyx spaldingii (assembly GCA_013397795.1). Taxonomy (NCBI): domain Eukaryota; kingdom Metazoa; phylum Chordata; class Aves; order Passeriformes; family Orthonychidae; genus Orthonyx; species Orthonyx spaldingii. Next base: position 825,254 of record VZTJ01005975.1, read on the forward strand.
CAATACCAAAGAGCTGCAAAAATGACACAACAGTGATGAAGGGAAGTTCTCTGACTGAAGTTCTTGACGTTCCAGTTTCTCTTTGTGCTTCTAAATGCAAAGTTTGTGATAAATAGCACCAGGAGAGGGCTGCAATAATGTGATTTTAATTAAATATCTCTGTTTGTAGGTGACAGCAGAGCTCCTTCAAGACCCTCATCAGCTCAAAGCAGCAAAGCTTCCACCTCCACCACTGTCACTGTGGGTGCCAGCAGCAGCAGCAGGAGCACAAAGCTAATTATTGAGCCTGACACAATGAAGGTATCACACTGGAATGATGGGGTTTTCCTCTAGGCACCTGTGTTATTGCATTTTAAATAAGCTAAAAATCAGAGAAAAATGGTGTCTTATGTTTTATTAATGGTTTGTCAAGGGCAGCTATAAACCACTGAGAGCTTTCTTGATGGTATTATTATTAACATTTTTATATACTGTTGGTTTTGCTGACAACAAGTTATTGGAAATAATTTTTCAGGTGTGAAGGTTTAATAGAACAAAATGTGTTTTTTTATAAATGAAACCACTGTTGGAGAAAACATCTAATGACTTCTTGAGAAATTTAAAATTGAATAATTTATTAGGTTGGTGAGAACTTTAAATGCTTAAGCAGTCTGAAAGATTGTGTATCATAAACCTTTGCATGAAAGGTAATTGGAAATAAATAACAGATCTGTGAGCATATTCAGTTTCTTGGGCATTGTTTGGTAAATATGTGCTGTAACCTGAAAATATTGATTTTTAGTTAGACTAATATGTTCTATCAGTATTATCTTTTAAATAAATCACTCATTCAATATAAATTCCTGAGGGAGAGAGACAACAAAGTCACTTTGCTAAGTCAATATTTGTAGAGTGTTAATATTGATCTTTTTCCCTTTGTTTTCCCTTTCTTGACTGAACCTTTACTAGTTTTCTTTCAACAGAAAATAATAGCTGTAGAAATATAAAACATTAACTGGAAACTGCTGGGAAACATTAAAAATGTGCACCTGGAGACTCCTGCATAAAAGGGAAAAAATGGTTATGACCACACAGTGTAACTGCTGCTGGAAAACTGAACTGATTGTCCTCAGGAGCTGCATTTTTGTTTCAAATAACAACTCTGGATTTGTTATTGAACTCTGAAGTCCTTTATATCTTCCCCACTGCTGTACAGTGACATTTGTTCTATATTAAAATTTCAAACCAGGATCTCCCAGGGATTTTTTGCAGTCTGTTTAGGTATCTGGACCTCTGTGCAATTTAACCTGCAATCTCACCTTGTTCAAACACCATGTGGGCTGTGGAGATCCAGCACACACTTACCTGAGATTGGATTCTTTTTTCTTTGTACAAGCCTTGAAAACTGACTGAAAAAAAAAAAAAAAAAGCAGCTGCAGGTATTGATTAGTATTGATTGGCATCATCCAAAAACTGAAATCGATCAATAAACACGGAAAGGTGTAAGTAGAACTCTTAATTTTTTTAAACTTTATTTTGCACAATGCAAGCTCTGCCAGAGTCAATGAATACATTCCCAGGGATTAATTTGTGGTGTGAATCAACATTTGACACCCTAAAATTCTTCTTATTCATCTAACATTCAGAAATACAAATATTTTTTTTGCTGTTCACCTGACTTTTTGTGTCAGTAAGAAAATATTGCCCTCAGGATGTTGGAGCAACACCAACTTTCCATTTCTGTCAGAGGAAAACATTGGAAGTCAGAACATGGTGGATGTCTAAATTTAAAAACCCTTAGAAAATTCCTCTCACTCATTGCTTTTTATTTAGAATTATGCATTAACGTGTGGATATTTTCAATATTAACTTAAATTTCAGAGGCAGTGACCAGCAGCAGGTAGTGCCTAATATTTCTTTACAATTAACATTTCTAACACAAACATTTCTCACTTCAGTTATTATTTGGCAACTTCTGTTCTGCTTTGAGGTGACAGAGGAAAATCCAACCAGAAAATCCTCTTGTAGCTTCCCAACTTTACAGACCTGTTTGGAATTGGATAATTTAGGACTTCTAGCACCACCTTATGCTCTCTGCCAGAACAGCAGGATTTGATTTCCTAAAACATGGATGAAGCTTTTGTCCAACACTTTTGGCAAGTATTCAGCTTGGAGCAAACACCCACTTATTTCAGATGTTTCAAGTTTTAAGAAAAAAAATCCATTTTTAAAATTTCCTTTTAGATGAAGTCAGGAGTCAGGGAAGTGTTGGAATAAACAGTATAGGAAAAGAGTGGAAATGATCCAACAGGCTCAAGTCCATGTTGGAATTCTGTCACTGGTTTCTGTTAATCCCAGCTCCCATTATCCACTTTTTGACTGACACAACCCCAGCTGTTGCTTCAGATTTAACCCTCACCATTAAGTCCCAGGAGTGTTTTGTCTCTGTTCCTTTCTTTCCTAATTATTTTTTATGATTGGTCCCCTTTTTCCTTGTCTTGTCACTACAAATCCAGGCTCATGGATAAAGATGAGTATGAAATTATTGGATGGATTTGTTAATTAGGTTTACTCTGCTCCATAAAAGGTGGCCAGGGGCTGATCTCTGGCTCCATGGTCCAGAAGTGGCTGCACTTCCACAAGGATTGTCCCTAAAACCTTCTCCAGCAGGTTGTGCCCACAAAGACAAGATTATAGGAGATTATAGGAAGGGAGGGCTTGGATAGCAGTACCTGCCAGGGATTGGACATCCCACTTGATTTTAAATAATCAATCTTTGTCTTTTCCACAGCCAATTTACTTTGAAAGTCTTTTAGAACTTCTTTAGCAAAATCTTAGTTTTTTTAAAATTCCAAACCTCCAAAGAACAGCAGGAAGTGAATTGCAAAGTTTATAATATTTGTATTTAAATTATTCCATGCTCTCAGCTCTTTGCAAATGTAATTAGCAGAATCTTTGTGGCAATTCCAATTTAATTTTCAACTATTAGAGCATTGGGGGAGTCTCTGTTTTTCAGGCATTTTCACAAGTGAAACAGTGTTACTTTGCAAAAATTGACCACAAAAAGGACTATTTGGGATTTTTTTTTTAAATAAAAGTATATTGATGCTGTATCTTGTGGTGTGTTTTATGCAGGATTTATTAAATAATCAAATGAATTAATATTTCAGAGAAGGCACTTTCATCTTCATCCAAAACAAAGAAAACACCTAATATTTGCTTGGTTTCCAGGACTGGCAATGTGCACAATCCAAAGGATGCTTCTACCTGGAGGAAGGTGGGGAAATCATCAGTCACAAGTACAGGCTGCACTTACCCCAGAGATCTGCAGTTTGTGTCACCATCAAACCTTTAAATATCCCCCAGCCAGAAGGTCAGTGTGTTTATATTCCATTTTCCTCTTAAAAAGAGGTGGTGCCTTGGTGATTTACCAAGGGGTTTCATCCAGTTGCTACATTGGAATGATTTTTTTTCCCCATTGATGATTCCCTTTTTAATCCCATAAAGCAGGAGCCATTAGACCCCAAAATTGTTTTAAAGTCACCAGGGCTGGCTTTTATTTTAACAAATTTGTGTGGTGTGGAACCACTCTCTGGTATTCTGGACCCTTAATGACAGAACTATTTTATCAATAGTTCTTAATGATAAAATTATTAAAACTAATCATTATCTGTAAGACAATCATGAGGCCTGGAACAATTGATCTGCTTGGCCTAAACAGGAAGGAAATCCCAATAGCATTGAATAGATTATTTTCTTCCATTTTTCATCAGGAGGGATCAATATTATAAATACCATGGGAATACTCTGAGATGCAAAGAAAAACAATTTTGGGCCATTATTAAGGATTTTTGGGGGATATTTTTCTTTTTAGGAAAATCTTGTCGCTGGCTGTCAGTGGATACAGCTTTGTTTATTCTGAAGGACAATGAAACCCAAGAGAATCTACAGCTTGTGGGCTTTACTGAACTCCAAACCAAAGAGGTTAGAGATTTTGGTGTATTCTTGTTTTAATTGTTATTTTTTAGTGGTTTTAGTGCTGGAGGTGTGAATTCCATGTGTTTGGAAGGAATTCCAGCTGTACCCAGGATTGCTGAGTTGCTGGATGTATTTACAGCTGCTCTGTAGAAACTCAGTTTTATTTCTGCACCTTCAAACACAAAATTTCCAAGGCAAAATTTCTTGAAATTTCCTTTCATTTTCTTTCTCCTTGCCATTTGAACTCCATGGTGCACAGAATATTCTTTTCTTCTGGCAGAAATAAGGCAGCATAAACTTATTTTCCCCTTCTCCCCTCATCTCTCTCCTGTATCTTTTTCTAACTTTTATTCTACAAGATTCACTATTTTTTATCTTTAAAATGGCATCACACAGCCAATTATTTTTAAGGAGAGAACCCAACATTCCCAGCATTTTCTAATAATTGATCACTTTTATATGAATGTTACTGGCAACAAAGAAAGGCAGCATTTGAGAAGTTCTTACAGACTTTTCTGTCTTCCTTTAAGTGCAGATGTTTGGATGGAGAGGGGAGCTTGGACCTGGGGTTTACTGGCTGCTGCCTTTCACCACTGGCTGTAGGCTGAGGAAGGGAAAATCCCAAATTACTGGAGAAGCCAAACTGGTGTGGAGGGATGAAGATGGAGAGCTGGCTCTCACCAAGGAATTCCAGTGAGTTTTATTCCCAAACGTGGTGACCTCTGTAAAAAAAAATCTCTTTTCCAGCTAAAAAGTGGCTTTTAAAATCTCTGTGCTCCTAAAATGCTGTTTGTACAGAATATTCTCAAATAGGCTGAACAGTTCTTGGCAATATTATGAGACAGTAAAGGAAATGGAAGCCTTTGCAAATAGTTTGACCTTTTTCATCCCTCAGAGCTGCTCTGTTGGACATATTTGAAACAATTGATTTGGATGGGAATGGCCTCCTGAGTCTGGAGGAATACAACTTCTTTGAGCTGAGGACCAGTGGGGAGAAGTGTGATCAGGAAGCCTGGGCTGTGTGTAAAGGTAAGTTCACTACTGTGCTAATTAGGCCTACAGCTAATTAAAATTATCAATTAACTTCCAAGCTGGATAGAACTAAGCGTTCTGTAGCCCCTTCCAAGAACATGTGGAGATATTGTTCTCTTCCCCCTTTATTTTTCTATTTTTCCAGTCTCCTGTCCTTTGCTTTGCTTCATTCTGGTGTGTGTGTGCCACTGACCTTCTGCTGAGAGAATTCTTCCCATTCCCAACTGTTTTGTAGCTGCCCAAAGCTGCAGGGTTTGTAATCCTGGCTCATATGGGGAATGAAGCTGTCACAGGTATTTGTTTCATTGATCTCCTTTGTGCAGACTGGCCTGGTGCTGCTTTTTCCTCTCACAAAGTGTGGAGAGGGACGTTTAATTAGTGTGTACATGATGCTATAAATTTGCATCCAGAGTTTATGTGGGCTGCCAGTGTCTCATTGTATAATATTTGTGCTGCTTTAGGGCAGATTTTGAGGGGAAATTTTGAAATTTATGTCATGTTTGACATAATTCCTTTGGAGGCTGTGGCACATTGGCCAAAATACTTTAGATCTGGCAAGCCCTATAAATTATCTCTTCCCAAAACACTCTGAAGTATCAGAATTTTCCCAAAGTGATTGAGAACTCCAAAAATACATTTCTGTAACTGAATTTCTCCTCTGTTTCATCCCTGGATGTGCTTCTCCACACTTGATGGCTTTGTCAGGGTGATGCCTCTGATCTCCACACGAGTAGGAGGGGTGGAAATGTGTGAATAAATAAGAGAGGAAAGAGGAGAAGCTGGGGAATGTTTCACCAGGTCATCAATCAGTGGAAGGGTTCACACGAATATCATCAATCTTGACACCAAAGTTCGAGCCATTCATTACAGCATCTGTACCCTTGGATAGATTTATTAAATTGGTAATCCCTTTTTAATAATATATAGTAAAGATTTAGCATTGTTATGAAGATGAGAAAACCATTTTTAAAAGTCCCTGACACGAGGACATTTCAATTATATGTTTGCTGACATTACAGTGGTGGATCTATGAAATTCTCTCTAGAGAGGGGTGTTAGGATTACTGGAATTTTATTGCTTTTTAGGAACTAAGTAAATCATTTCTGTATCAAGGACCTGAAGCATTTAAAGGTGCTGGCTCCAGCTGACTTTCATTTCCCATTCCTAAAATACCCCGTTCTGCAAAGCTCAACCACAAACTTTTAGGGGAAAAAAATCAACATGAACTCCTTTGTGTTTGGAAATCTCCCCCTTTTTTGGGTTATCCAAGGGGCCAGCTGTTTGTAGGCATTATCCCAAATCCACAGGGGAGCTCTGCAAACAGCACATGCCTGGTCAAGGACATTCTTTCCCAAACTATACTGGAGACCCTGAGGATGCAACTGGCTCCATCTTTTCAACCTTGTTAACAGGAGTGGGATTTTGGCTTTGGAAGGATAGAGGTGTTTGCAGAGAGAACAGACTTTTAAGTGCTGTTTTGATTCCTTTGAAACAGAGAATTTTGAGATGAAGAGGAATGAACTGACAAGACAAGGATTTATGGATTTGAACCTCATGGAAGCCAACGACCGGGACGGGGATCCTTGGGACCTTTGGGTCACTTTGCTGTCCCTGGGCTACAACAAAGCCTTAGAAATGACAGAGGTAGGAGAGTGAGAGAGCAAAAATCACTGCACATTTAACTGCTGCCCTCCTTGTGTCTGCCACAGACTGACTGCAGGAGAGCAGGGATCCTCTGCAAACATCCAGGGCTTCCACTGCCACTTCCACTATCCTGATTCTTAGGATTGCACTTGGATCCTTGAAAGAGGAAATTTTCCTTTGTTTTAGAGAAAGCCAGGATTTTGTGGGGTTGTAGAGGAAGGAATTTTGGATTGTGTCTGGTGAAAGAATCCATGCACTCTGCTGCTGGGGAGTGATAGAAAGGTAAGGATGGTAAACTGTGACCTGTCAGCAAATTTAGAAAATACAGGACTTTTTCTCCTTCAAAAAGTAACTTTTGTGGCCCAAACTACAAGAGTAGTGGATATTTTTTTTTCCCACATGATTCTGAATTCCTGGTTTCCACACATAACTATTTCTGTTATTGCTGCCCTTCACAACAGTGGCTGAAGAGGTTCACATCAAATTCTAATACTTCATTAAAATTTTTGGATTTGGGTCACACACTGTTTACTTTACAGGACAAGGGATAATTTCTCTGATGTTTCTGTGCACTTACAGATTTTTTTATTATTTAAGTTATTTATTTTATAGAAATAGTATTACTTCTGATGTTAATAGTTCTCTCTAAAAAAAAGAGGATCTCTTTAATGAAGAGAAAAAAACTATTAAAAATTAAGCATGAAATATACAGGTAATTAAATCATTTAAGTCCCAGGAAAAGCTGATTTTCAGGATCATAGTCTGATAATATTATTTAACTTTGTTAAACAGGTCAGTGTATAAAATATGTGGAGACCTAAAAATAGTCAGTATGGGAATTATCAGTTGTCTCTCAGAGAAAATCTTGGGATCATGGTGAGGGATTTAAGGATGAGCTCCTTTTCCTCTGACTTGTGGTTGGCAGAGCCCCTGCAAGGCTGGTTTTTTGCATTTCAGCCACAAGAGAGAGCTCTGCTCCAAGCAAGAGCATTTTGGGGAAGTTTTTCTCCAGTCAGGAATTTCAGGAAGGTGTTTTGTGCCTTATTCCAGCTGTGGATTTTGGCTGCAGCCTTCCCTTTCCAAAGGACAGCACAGCTCTCCAAACTCATCAGTAATGAATCTAAAAATCTCCAGCTGTTAACTTGTGTCTCTCACTTAATTCCTTGATTTTAAATAATTTCAGATTGATGTTTTGGGAGCACTGAGACAGAACTTGAGAAATCCTGGTGGATTCCAGCAGCCTTTAGAAAAGAACTGAGGTGCTGTGACTGAGTCTAAGAAAATGCAAACTCCTGATTGTTACACCAGGAGTAAAATGCAGCCAAGACACTCCCAGAGTGCTGAATGCAACAGTGCAGAGGTGTTGAATCTGTGTGAAGTGGCACAAACAGCAGGAGTGTGACAGGGAAAGGAGACAGGTTTATCTCACACTCTGGGATACTTTCATATTTCATCTTAATTCCTGGACGTTTTGCTGTCCAAGGAAGGGTTTGCTGTCTTGAACTGCATTTCAAGTGTACTGTGAATGGCATGAAAAATGCCAGTTGTCCTGGGCTTTCCTTTGGTGTAGGAGATTGTCACAGCTCTCAGGTTTGGAATATTTGATATTCAGGGAAATATTTGTATCTGGGTAATTCTAGTTCAGATATGAAAATGCTTAGGAGCTGTGGGGGAAAATCTGAGGGGAAAAGTGATGCTAAAACTCATCTTCCTCACTGCAGGCCTGCCCCTTTGTCATTGACATCTGTGCAGAGAGGTGCAAACCCAGAATTAAAGCCATTTCTCTGGAGGCAGGGGGCTCCCAGCTCAGCAGGGCTGTCTGCAGGTTCGTGGTTCATCAGGGAGAGGCCAAAGGGCTGGATGGCTCTGCCAACATCACCATCCACACCTACAGATCAGGCAGCAGGATCTCCTCTGTCATTGAGAACAAGGTATGGCCTGAAGCTTCCATCATGCACTGTGTGATAATGGCTGTGGTTATTGCTCCTCCTCCTTCCTTGTGTCGTATTTGAGAATTGCTTTTCCTGAAATCAGGTTTTTGTGTCTATTCCATTAAAAAACCACTGCCTGATGTGCTCCTTGTGACTTCAGAAGAACCTGGATCGGTGTTCTTGGAAGGGGCAGATTATTATAATGAGGCAAGCAGTTGTAAATACCATATAGAATCTGATTATTTTTGTGTTCACTCTCCAATTTTTCAATATTTTGCACAATGTCATCACCACATGAGAAAACAAACACTAACAGCAGGAAATGCAATTAGAGCAAGAGCAAAGAGCACAGGATTTACACTACTGAACACTTCCAGTGTCCATAAGAAAATCAAAGAGCAGTGATTTTTAGGAGTGTGTTATGGATGAGTTTTTTCCTGATTATTCTTCCAGATGTACTTTATTAGTAATTTAAGCTAAGAGTTGTAAATTCAAATGGAAGGGTTGGTGAGATTTTAAACCTTTTTCCATAGATCACATTGAATGTGCTGTTCCTTCTCAGTTTCCTTTATACCAGGAGCTGTGAGTAAATAAACACAGCACAGTAAGATGTTAAACTTCAGATGGTTTACATCTGAAAAGATCACAGCAAGAAGTGTATTTTTAAATGCACAGCCATGCAAAAGGGGGTGGTTTGGGGGACTAATATTAGGACTGGATGCTGAGGCTCCTGGAACTCTGGATTTGGCTTTGCACTTCGCCCTTTAGGGTGGATATTCCAGAGTTATTTATACATTTGGGGATATGTCAGAGAGGGAGATCAGGGCTGCAGGGAGAGCTGGATGCTCTCTGCTTCAGATCTCTGCCCACTCTGTTTGTACCAGTTGGGTTTGGTTTGCAGATGTCACCAAGCTGGGGGGGAATACTGGGGAATATTGGGGAATACTGGGGAAGCTCCACGGGGGGATCTGGACAGGCTGAGGCCAGTGGTGTGAGCTTCAACAAGGCCAAGTCATATCTTCACAAGTCCTTGTGCTGTTTCCACGAGCCTTAAATGGCTTTTGACCAGGAATGTGGTGCTGGGGTACATTTGAAACTGTTACTCTTCAAAGAGTATCTGTTACCTTTCCAGGAGTATCCTTAAAGCATTTACCCTGTAAAGCAGCAAGGTCACAGGAAGCACAAGGAGTGTGCAGTTGTTGAAAAGAACAGACACTTAACCAGCAAAGTCTCATGGTTCCTTCATGTTTTTTCACCTGCAGTCTGAAAACAAAGTGATAATTCATGTCAACAATGAGCAGAGTAAGAACTGCCTAAACAATAGGGGACTGACAGTTTTTGCTGTGGAAGTGGCTCCAAAATCCATGATGGTAAGGTTCTTTTATTGCTAAAGTCAGGTGACATCTTTATCATTTCCTTTTGAGGGCTTTTATCATGATAATGAGCATGTGGAGAGTGGCATCTTCTGACCAGAACACATCAGATGCAGTTCTTGATATTTCAAAGCTGAACAAGTACTTGATGTATCCCTGTTTTCCTGTACAGTTTGCTATACAAATCCACAACTGCTCAGTTTTTCATACATGGGCCTATTTCACTTGTCCATTCTATACATGCACCATTCACTAATACTTTTAATGCTCTTTTTCTAAGGCTGCATTTTATTTTTTTTTCACTTGGCAGTTTTTAATCCCATGTATTGATGCCTGTGAGAGACAGACCAAGCATGCACTACTCAGAAACAGAAATAAATGTATTAGAGTCCTCGTGCACAGTGTGATTTGCAGGTGGCTAAACTTTTGTTAAACTTGATTTAGGGGTCATGTTAACCATGAGACAATTTGATTGCTGAGTCCTGCTGCAGAGCTGGGCAGGCTTTAGTGACAATTCCAAATGAGGGTTCTGAGGGATGGAATGGGATGGAAAATGCATTACAAATGCAGATGATGTTTTTCTTCATTATTTATTTTCTTCTTTATTTATGAGTAAACCCCTGATTTTATTTTCTAAAAGTACACTGTCTTTGTTTAAAAGCAGAGGCATCCAAGCTATTTTACACTTCCCAGCTTTCCAGGATTCATTCAAACCTGTTGCAAACAGAGCAGTCCCATGACCCAGGCAGTGCTGGGGCCTGTTTAAATTGCTGCTGACCCTTTAGATATCCATTGCCTCATCCTATAAGATGGTTTTTGATTTGAATTTAGGCTTCATTCAGTATAAACTGTAGGCTCAATCCTTATGGATATTTTGCTGTTAAATTCAAGTGTAATTTTTGAATATCAGCTGTCAGTGTAGATGATGAATATTCATCATTTAGTGACACAAGTACTGAACATTTTGCTTGCACAGCACACTGGGTAACAGTTTTGCAATGAAGAGAACTCTGTTTCACCTCTGCTTTCTCTTGTGCCAGGTCTCTCAGCACGTGATGCCCCTGAACGAGCAGGAGGAGTGGATTTACAGCTGTGTGCACTCCCTGGTGTGTTAAACCTCCCAGTGCCAGCCTTGGGAGCAGCCACACTCCACCAGGAATGGCTTTGGGCAGCTTTTAGACAATTTATGGTCTTGTCCTACTTAAAAGTTGGCACACATTTATATTTCTTGATGATTTTGGCATGAAAACACTGAGGCACAATAAAAATTAGTTCAGTAATCCAGCTGCCAGTTGTAATGTAACTGTGCTTTATAAAGGCTGGCTTCCCTAAAAATGCTCTTGTTTTCCATACCCTGGATTGTAGTCCCATCACAGGCTGGAGCTGCCTCACTGAGGGAAACTTTGTGGAATGGGTTCCTAATTAAACATTCCTGTGGTTTTGATGTGAGAAGTATAAAGGGATGGGGCTCGTTTTATTTTGTCACCTGATAAAGGATTTGCTTCTTTCCTTTTTTTTTTTTTTTGTCATTGGCTGATAATCCTCATCTTACACTTGTTCTGTAATTACTGCCTGATTTGATACTCTTTTGTATAAAATAAACTCTGCCTTTTTGTATGCAATAAGGAAATAACATCATCTGAGAAAAATGAAGGTTTGTCTTGGGCTCTTGACTGTTAACAGCAATTAATTATTCCCAGGGCAGCTGAAATAAGAAGACTGAAGTGCACCAAGTTTAGGCTGCAAGAGCAATGAAAACCAGCTTTGAGGTACTAAAAACATTCATTTTGTTATATTTTCCTGGTTTCTCTAAGTATCTGTTAATGTGGAAAAAAAATGATGACCCTGGCCACTGGATGCTTAAAAAGTGTTTGAGTTTAAAATAGCCATTAAATGTATGTGACCTCTTGTATGAGGGCAGCAAGGAGTGTTGCAAAACTATTTTTATCTGCCCTAACTCTTGCTCTCTGCTGTTCCTCTGCTGTAATCTTACACTGGGCAAGTAAATGTCAGTGCCAAAATGAGAGCTGGGCTCTGATTTACACACTGCAGCCATTGGTGCTCAGGCAGGACTCCTGGTGAACTTTTAGTTTTCCATGTTTTTCCCTTAGCAAGTACCACAGAGATCGTTTTCATTTTCAGAACTGTCTAAAAGAAGTTGAGGCCTTAAAAAATATTTGTTGATTTTTAGCTCTGACTGAGCTCTGCAAATGCTGCCTTAGGCAAGGTGTGGGTAAATCAGAAATTCTCAGCTCCTTGTCTAAGAAGGAGTTGGGAAATAATGAGACAGTCTGTGTGGAACAGACACTACAAAGTCAGCAGTCTATTATTTACATTTCTTTTGTGTGTAAAATCAACCTTTTTAGATGTGGCAGGAACTCATATGCAACTCTCTCTGCCCTTTAGGAAAGGAATGGTTGAGGTGAAAGAAGGGCTTAGCTGAGAAATCACTGCACGTGGAAAGAGGTGGTTTTGCTGCAGGTAAAAAACATGGCACAGCAACACACAGGGAACTTCATTTATTTTCTGATCCTCCTGCTGCTAGGAAGGGTTTAATTATCCAGTTTTTAAAGTGGGGACACAGGCAAACTCTCCATGGCAGGTTGTACCTTTCCTGTGCAGGAGGAGGTGAGATTAGAGATGGTATGTGCAGAGTCTTTTCCAGTTTGCTCCAAATCCAGGTATCACCAAGACAGAAAAATTCCAGCTTCTCTTTTGAAGGCTGAACACAGGTACCAGCTTATTTTCTTCAAGGGGAGACATTTAGGAGGAAAAGTGTCTGTAACAGCTGTAATTTGAACTTCTGGAATGTTACCTTTCTTTTGAGAACTAGAGCTGTAAAAACATTCAGCTTCTTCAAGGCTTTGCTAATGCTGACCTTCCCTGATCTCCCTTCTGGGGCACTGGGGGGCTCCTGCTGGTGTGGGGTGATCACTTGAGGCCAGGGCCTGTCTATGAGGCCTGTGGGGACATCCTGCTGGTGGCCAGAGGGACAGCGGGGGTCTGGGGCAGCTGAGGGGACTCAGCCTGGAGAAAAGGAGGCTCAGGGGGCCCTTGTGGCTCTGCACAACTCCCTGACAGGAGGGGGCTCAGGGGGGGTCGGGCTCTGCTCCCAGGGCACAGGGACAGGAGGAGAGGGAACAGCCTCAGGCTGGGCCAGGGGAGGTTTAGATTGGATATTGAAAAAATTTCTTGATGGAAAGTGTCCGGTCCTGGCACAGCTGCCCAGCGCAGTGTTGGAATCCCCATCCCAGCAGGGATTTAAAACCCGTGTGGATGTGGCACTTGGGGACACGGAACAGTGCTGGCCTTGGCAGCGCTGGGGGACATTGGGCTTGAAAATCTTAGCGCTCTTTCCCAACCTGAACCATTCGGTGATTCCATGACACGGGCTGGGATTGAGCAGCGCACGGGGCACGGAGGTGTCTGGGGCTGGGGCAGGGCAGCTTTGGCAGCACGGGGCAGGCAGCACAGGGCAGCACGGGGCAGCACAGACGGGATGCTGTGGCCCGCGGCCGGTGCGTGCCCGGGGAGCGCGGGCGGTGCCTTTAAGGGGCGGTCGCGGGGCGGGGGCGGCGGCGGGGCCGGGGCGGCCGCGGTCCCCCCCCGGCTCCCGGAACTCGCCCGGCGCCGGCCATGGTGCGGATCGTGACCGTGCAGACCAAGCCCTACGGCGACCAGAAGCCGGGCACCAGCGGGCTGCGCAAGCGGGTGACGGTGTTCCAGAGCAATGCCAACTACACCGAGAACTTCATCCAGAGCATCCTGGCCACCGTGCCGCCCGCCGAGCGCCAGGACGCCACGCTGGTGGTGGGGGGCGACGGCCGCTTCTACATGAAGGACGCCATCCAGCTGATCGTGCGCATCGCCGCCGCCAACGGGGTAAGCGCCGGGCGCTCCCGGCTCCGGCACGCCCGCCCCGCCCGCCGCCGGCGGAAATCGCTGGCGCTCGGCGTGTCCGCGGCGTGGAAGGAACGCCCGGAGTGACAGAGGGATGGGCTGGCGGGGCTGGCGTGGGACAGCTCGGGGGTCACTCAGGAAAACCCCCCCGGAGCCTGTCCCTGCCTGCGGCAGCGAGCGGACATTGGCCAGGGAGGAGGTGTGGGAGCAAACACGGCTTTGCTCTAATTCCTTCTGGCCATCTCTGGGTTTTCCAGCTAAAAAAACAAACACAGGGTGCGGGCGGTGAGGTGTGGGAGGGAGCAGCGTTGCCTTGCTGGGATGGGAACTGGGATGGGTCTCACTGCCGGGGGATTCCTTCCTCCCTCGGGGTGTCCTGCTGCTGTCACTCGGCAGCCCGAGGGAATCCCAGCAGGGAATGTGATGTTGGCAGGGAGAGGTGTGCTGAAGTCGAGTTTGCAAAGGGAGGCTTTTCCCTACATTTACTCTTTTCTAAATGAAAACTATCCCCTTTTTCTGGGACACCAACATCAGCAGCAAACTTCTTCATGGACCAGGAAGGAGAGAGGGGCTGAGGGCCTTGGTGCTTAGGGTAGAACCTCAGAGTTACCGGTTTCAGCTTCCCAGCTGCCTCAATGCCTGCAAATATCTGACTTCTTAGGAAAAAAATAACAATTTGGGGTCACTGCCTTCTTCTGGCATGAAGAAGTTTGTTCCTTTTTCTAAGCCATGTAAAAATTTGTCTTTTGTGACATGTGGCAGCTGCTGATCTCTGACTCCATAGCCCAGCATCCCTGGATGCAGTGTGCACCTCTGGAAGTGATGGATGGAGCAGCCTCCCCTGATGGAAAAGCAGCAGGCACTGGATTATTTATGTGTTCCAGGAAGGGGTTGGAGTTGGGATATGCAGCATTCCTGCCTGGCTGCACACACAGACCGGATCCCTGTGAATAAGCAGACTGGGAAACTTGTTCCCTGAGATAAAATATTGGTTTGTGCAGGATTTTGGATGTGCACCGGGGGCTTGGTGGGATGTGGCAGCATTCCAGCACTGACTTTTCCATCATTGACACTTCAGCTCCATCCCAGAAGCAGAGGCCTGGGGGTAGAGCCGTGCTGGGGTCTGATGAGGTGTTTTGGGAAGCGTGGAGGGCCGGGAATGTCTCGGATCCTCCCCTGGATCGTGCAGTCACTCACGTACAGGCAGAGCTGAGCTCGCTGCCAGAGCTGCAGCAGCGGGTCCCCAGGGCTGCCCTGGCCAGCAGGAATTTGCCTTGGAGCGTTTTGTCCACGTGAATTCCAGGTGCTGGGACGGAATTGGCTCTAAAGTCAGAAAAACGTTCTGAAAAGTCAGGAAAAAATGGGAGGTGGAGGAAGGAAACGTGTGGAAGAATATGTGGGTTAATAAATGAGCAGCAGGTAAAGCCTGGATAAGTAACCAGAGATTCAGGGGGTGATCTACAGAGGGCAGAGCTACTGGAAACTTGGTTACAGATATTTGCTACATTTGAGCAGCACTGGCCTAAATAAGGCAGTGCAGGAATAACTGCAGAGTGCAAAACCCCTGGTCCTAAGAAACGAGGTGACTGAAAAGAAAGAGTTTCTTTAGCAAATGCAAAGCACTGGTTTTTAATAAATTTTGATGTGTTTGCCTCCTTGTTTTGGATTGCTTGAGGGATGCTTGGTTTGTGGGGTTTCTCTCTGTAATTGCAAATATCAGTTCCCTGGTGGTTACAATGTGTAGTTGAGTAAAAGCCTCTGAAAATCCTCTTTCTTCATGGTAAATATGAAGTGACTGGGAGTTCCCTGCCCTTTAGAGAGAGGGATGAACAACTTCTGTTAAGTGGTAAGAAAGTGCCCTGCAGGACAGGGGACAGCACATGGAAACTTGTTCCTGCAGCTGTGGGTTTGTCCAAGTGCTGGGACTCTTGAACATCTCCTGATTCCAGCCAGGTCTGGGGGGAAAAATCAGTGGCCCCATGCTCAGAAAAGCTGAGTAATACCATGAAAACTGCTGGAAAATTGCATTTCTGGTCCTGAGGATTAAGTGGTGATTGATGAATGCTTTAAAATCGTGTGGTGGTAAAATCTGGTTGAATGGTGCTCTCCAGCCACAGCAGAGACCTGAGGACCACAGCTGACGATCTTCAGGTTTACAACATAAAAGGAAAGGATGCTAAAATGAGTTTGAATTATGTCTCCACCTGGAATGGTTAATATGCAGCTAAATATTTATTTTTGACCAGCAACAGCTCAGTTTGTAGTTGTGAGATTAAGGGGTGTTTATCTTATTTTTTAGTTCGCATTTCTGTAAGTAAACTGAAATGGAGATTGTTGCCATTCCCAGTTGGCATCCAGGGTAGCCTGCCAGCTTTGTTTTGGTCTGTGTGCCAGCTTTCCTTGATATTATTCCCACATGGTGAGTCTGACTCTTTAATTACACAAATAAGCTCTTCACAGGTCCTGTTGGAGCATCACAGATCAGTAGAATCATGGCTGTGCAATAATTTCATGTCAAAAATGACAAATTGCAAATCCAGATATGATCATAGAACCAGCCCTGGGTTGATTCAGTGACATTGTCACTGCTATTCCCCAAATTCACTGTGCCCTTCCTAACTGAACTCTTTTCCAAGTGCTGCCAAGCTGCCACACTAAGGCACATTGCTGGAAGGTGTTTTGAGTGCCAGGCTGTGCCCTGCATGTTAAATAGTGCCTGCTTTTGTTTTACAGCTGCAGGACAAACAGGGCTTTTATTAAAAATGCTGCTCTCTCCCCCAGGAAGTTTGGGTTCCTGGCTTGGCTACTATAAAGCTTTTCCCCCCCTCAGTTATCCAGGGAAACAAAGTGTTCAAACTTGTTGGATTTATTTGTCACTGGTCTCCCTTGGTAGCTCCCTTTTCCTTTGTGCTGTTCTGCCACAGCTCCCAGAGCAGCTCCCACTGAGATCTTCCCTTCGAGTAAAAGCTCCTGAGATTAAAGTCATCAAAATCAAGTGATCATAAAGAAACTTCTTCCAAAAAGCAATCCCTGTGTACCAGAGTCAGATGTGGTGATGCTGGATCCTCCAGGCCAGTAGGAAAAACCTCCGTTTCTGGCTTTCTTATGTTTCTTTTTTCTCAGAGGCAGAAGGGGAAATTGAGAGGTGATATCTAAAGTGAGAAAATAAATACCAGTTGTAGATATTTCCTGGCTGCAGATGATGTGGATTTTAGAAGACAGCAGCTGCAGCAGCTCTCACAGCCTCTTTTTACACCAGCTTAGACTCTTTTTGCCTGTAAAGCTAATTGGCTTATGTCAGTTTACAGTGGAAGGTGATTAACTGGTCAAGTTGTCCAGTTTCAGTGCCCCTTTGGAATTTTCAACTGTGCACTCATGAAACTCCAGCTCAGAGCAAGAGCTAAGGTGCTTTGCAGTTAATCTCTGCAAATCCAGCAGGCAGAGTTGAAATTCATCCTAACAGGGGTTTAGCTGTAATCTGCTGGGACAATGACTCTGCACAAGCAGACACCTCAGCTGGGGCTGGGGCTGGGCTGGCAGGGCTCAGGGTGCAGGGAAATGCCTTCCCTTTGTCAGGGCAAGGTCTGGGATAGGGAGCTGGGCTGGAGAGCTGCTGTCCATGGGTGTTATTCCAAATCTGAGCTCACCAGGATGGAGAAATGCACTCTGGGGAGTCTTTGCCATCCTGTCATGGTCCTGAGTTAGCCAAAATATTGATTAATGCTTCAGACAAGGAGCTGGAATGTATTTTAGAAATGAACAGAAATAACTTAGGTATCAGTAAGAAGCTCAAAGAATTCTGAGGTAATAAAAGTGTAATATGTACATTTATAGTACATACTCATAATGCAAGTCACAGAGTAACAAATTAAACAGCAGATGTGATGGGTACAGGACAAACACTGCATCATCCAGTTATCCAGAAAAACATCATTTCTCGATTTTAAAATAGGGTTGTTGTAAATGAAAATCAGGAAATAAAGTCTCACCAGGAGCACAAGTCCTGAGCTGGGGCAGCCCCCAGAGAGGATCTGGTCTGGATGCAGGAGACACCACAGGAATGGCTGAGGTCACTCTGTAGGGAAGGAATTCCTCCCTGGGAGGGTGGGAAGCCCTGGCACAGGGTGCCCAGAGAAGCTGTGGCTGCCCCTGGATCCCTGGCAGTGTCCAGGGCCAGGTCAGAGCTTGGAGCACCTTGGGATAGTGGGAGGTGTTGTTTGGGTTCAGGTGCAGGTTTCCAAGAGGATCCAGGGCCAGAAGCTCTTTCTCAGCAGGCTGGGGCCAGAAATCCTGGAGCACTGAGGAAATGCAGCTGGAATCCCTCCCCTTTTCCCTGGTGCAGGGGCAGGACAGCAGAGATAAAATGCAGATTTGGGCGTGCTTT
Organism: Orthonyx spaldingii; assembly: GCA_013397795.1. Taxonomy (NCBI): domain Eukaryota; kingdom Metazoa; phylum Chordata; class Aves; order Passeriformes; family Orthonychidae; genus Orthonyx; species Orthonyx spaldingii. The sequence continues at coordinate 843,475 of VZTJ01005975.1, forward strand.
GAGGAGCTGACCTTTGAACAGAAAGTTTCTCAATCCTGGTGGCTGCTGAGTACTTCCCTGGGAAAGGGAGGCTCAGCCCCTGCCAGTGGGATAAATCCAGAGATGGGGATTCATTCCCAGCCCGTCTCTGCCACCCAACTTTTCTTTTCAGCTGTGCTAGGAACAGAACAGTCTCTCAGTTCTGGAGTGATTCATATGTGAGTGCACTTGTGCTGTTGAGATGGTGCCAAATATCTCTTTTTCCCTCTGGAATCCCTACAGTGACTTCCAAACTCAGATTTTTTTTTAAATTAAGAATTTAATTTATTAAGATTTTTAATTAATTCTTAATAGAAACAAAGCATTTTGCAGTGGGAGCAGCACTCCTTGTATGACTAATAAGACCCTTGCAGTCTGTTTATTTTACTTGGGCTCCACTTGTCCTGGCATTACCAAATGTCACTCACAGCAGTCATCCAGGACCAGAGTCATCCTCGGGCACAAAGTGCCAGGTTTTGGCAGCTACTCCTTGGGGTTTTCCAGGGCTCTGGGCACCCTCTTATGGCCAATGTGCAGGGACAGCACTGGCACTGGAGCTTTCCTGAGAGCAGGAGTGAAGGAAATGGGATTCTCTCTTAAAGGAGTGCCACAGATGAAGTATAAAGTGTTTTTACTCCATTTGTTGCCCGGGATTTTGTGCTGAGTGTCTTCTTGACACAGAAAAGGAGATGCCTGTCACCCACTGCTTGCTGTCAAAACTTCGTGCAAAGCTGGAAAAGGAAGTTTGCAGCTAAACACAGCCCCACAGAGGGGACACTGGCTTTGTCTGCCCCCTGAATGGGGACAAGGACCTGGGAGAGGAATGGGAAGGAAAGGAGAAGAGGAGGAGAAGGCATCCTGGACCTTGGAGAAGCCTGACCCAAGGGTGTAGCCGGGGATGGGAACTGGGAATTACTGTTCAGTCTGCCTTTTGCACAGTGGGTTCCCCCCCC
>VZTJ01005975.1:844469-871240 GCA_013397795.1 Orthonyx spaldingii
CCCCGGGGGGCCCCCCCCCCCCCCGCCCCAATTATTTTTCTTGCCTGAATGCCAAAATATAAAATTGTAGCTCGGAGGAAGGCTGGGTTTGTGTCAGAGTGAGGAGCTGGGAGAGTCTGGCTCTAACCCTAACCCTGGTCCCAGGCTTGGGGGAGACTCCAAGTGAAGAAGGCTCCATCTCCCAAAAAGATGGCACAGCTCACCCAGGGGCAGGGACCATGGAACTGAGCCAAGGCTGGAGCTGTGGCTCTGCAATGCTTTACTGAGTTTAAGCCCTCTCAGAATAGTCTTGTTTGTCTTTCTATCTTTAAAGTCAACAGTTGGTTGATGGTTTTAACTCTGTTTGACTCTGTTCTTGTATGTTTAAGTGCAGGACAATAAAAGGGGACCTGGGTTAGGAAATATCCCTGTCTGTGCCAGGTTGGCTGTTGGGAGAGGGAGATTCCCTCACCAGCCTCCACCTGCCATGGGGAATAAGAGACCCAGGAAACAGGACCACAAGGAAAAGCTCAGGAGATTGGGGCTGTTTGCTGTAGCAGAGAGGGCACTCAGAGCCTAATGCCGAAGGATTTTTTTAGTGAGGAGTTGTCAGGAAGAGGATTATGATCTCTTTGTTTGCTGTGTCAGCTCACTTAAACCACAGTGAGGGAGATGTCCAGCAGATTGTAGGGAAGCACTTCCAACTGCCAGGCTAATTATGCACTGGCAGGGTTCACCTGGAGAAGAAGATTCCAGAAACAGTTATATCAACTTCCAGGAGCAGAGCTGGGTGCAGCTGGTCCTGCAGCAGTCGTGGGGAGGGAGCAGTTGGCCTGCTGAGTGATTTGTACCGATCAGAGTCACCCCAGCACGGCCTCCCAGATCACAGATCAAGTGACCTTTCCCCAGTGCAAAGGTGCTCAGCACCCACCTTTGGTGACATTTTGCACCTCTGAATGCTCTGGCAGCTCTGTGATCCCCAGCCCCTGACCAGTCCTGGTTGGACAGTTATTGCTGATTTCATTTCTCCCAAATGCTGGTGCAGATGTTGCAGGAAAGGCCTGGGAGCAGGTGAGCACCCCAAAAGTGGGGTTGGTGTGGCTGTCCTTGTCCCTGTGCCTTTTATGCACTATTTTATATTTCATTTGATAGACTGTGTTCCACTTTATGTACATAAACATTGCATGAGTGACCCTCCTCCCCAGATTAATTTAGTTTGGTTCCTCTGCCTACTCCACATGAACTTAATTACAAACAAATTCCAACCCTCCCTAGGCCTTTTCCCTGCCGGTAAATCCCTGTGCATCCCGTGTGCAGTTACAGCAGCTGGTGGTGTCCTGTGCCCTCCTCCTGTCACTTAATGCCACAGCATTTCCCAGGGCAGCAAGAAGGGAAAGAGCTTGCTTCGGCCTTTTCCTGCCAGGTGTAATTTTGGGAGCTGGATTTTGGGTTCTGTGCCACTAGAGGGAAACCTGGGCCTTTGCATGGGAATAAAGAGAGCTGCAGGATGCTGGAATAGTGTGGGTGGATAAAACACAAGCCAGTTGCTTCTGGCTGTGTATCCCAGGCAGTCTCACTGCTGGGGTAAAAGATGTGTTGGTGCACACAAGTTATCCCAGTCCATTTTAATGTGCCGATGGATAAACCAGGATCCTGGGAACATGTCACTGGTGGCCTTGGCAGGGCTGGGTTAGTGGTTTATCTGGATTATCTCAGAGGGCTTTTCCAACCTTCATGATTCTGTGATCTCCCTTGGAAGAAAATATAGCAATTATTGGAGCAATGACAGAATCAGCACTGCAGGAAAGAGTTCCTGAGCACCTTCATTCCCTGTCACAACTCAGCTGTGTGCACTTCTCCTTTTTCCTGCTTTTAATAGTAGGACAAACAGAGACATTGCCAAGTGTCCTTCAATTGCTCCAGTAATATCTATAAATTGTTTCCAGCAGCCCAGGCACAGGACTCTGAGCATTGTTAAAGAGATTTGGAGGAAAGGCTGATTTAGAATGGAATGGTTTGGGCTGGAAGGCACCTTCAACCCATCCACTGCCACCCCCTGCCATGGGCAGGGACACCTCCCACTATCCCAGGGTGCTCCAAGCTCTGTCCACCCTGGCCTGGGACACTTCCAGGGATGGGGAGTCCACAACCTTCCCTTCCCTCATTTACCTTCCCCATGCTAGGGAACATGAGGCTCCACAGCAGTTTCTTGATACCTGGTTCTCTTCTGTTGTGTTTAGGCTGTCCCACAACGAACAGCGTTATGGGATGCAGTTTTCCCAAACATTTGATAGATTTTTGTTTTTCATCTGGGTGAGACTTGCTGGGGGTGTTCAGTTGAGGCTCGTGAGGCTTTCCAGCCACAGGCTGCCCCACTGTTCCTGCTGGAAAACCTGCCTGTGTTTGAGGAGCCCGTGGGAAGTCAGGCTGTCAGGGCAGGAGCCGCATGAGCAAACAGGAGGTAACGGATCTGTTCCCTTCCATTTTAAGAGTGACCTTTAACTCACCAGACTTTGCAAAATAGCTCCAGCAGGACCCTGCTGGAAGTTTGCCTGCGGAGCCCCGGCGTGCGGCCGGGCCTGGCACTGCCCTGCGGATCCGGGAAAACGCATCCGAGCGGGGCTGGGCTGCTCCCGCTCCCTGTGCGGGGAGATCCACGGGGACTGACACTGCTGGGCTCCGTGGCATGGCCAGGAGCTGTGCCTGTGGCAACCAGGGCATGACAGAGAAGACAGGAGTCCTTTCCCAGCCCTGCAGGGAGGGCCAGCAGCGTGGAATTGTGCGTTCTCCGTGACATTGATCCTCCACCGCAAGTGCGAGGACGTGGCTTCGGTTGCACAAGGTCCAAGGAGCTATTTTTGGGTGTTCAACAGCTCCCCTGAACTCCTGCCTCATAGGTGGGCCATTGCTGTGGTGAGGTTGGGGGTTAATTGTGGCATATTTTACTTTTTAAATGAATTTGTGTGGAAAAAGGACATGGAAGACGCTCCCCTGCCTGTGCTGACGGTGCCAACAGCTCCTTACAGCGACCAGAGACCGGGAACCAGCGGATTGCGGAGGAAGACCTTTTACTTTGAATCCAAGCTGAACTATCTGCAGAATTTCATCCAGAGTATATTTTTTTCCATAGACCTGAGAGATCGCCAAGGAGCCTCTCTGGTGGTTGGAGGTGATGGGAGGTACCTCAATAAGTCTGCAGTGGAACTGATTGTCCAAATGGCTGCTGCCAACGGGGTTGGTAAATGTGAAACGGCTGAATTCCTGTGGGGTGTGGCTGAGAAATGCAGAAAGCCATCAGAAATCAGTAGGCACTGCGAGATTTAATTCCCCAAAGGCTTTATTCGGCTGCTAATAGTGAAGTGTTTAATGGCAAATCAGTTTGGGAGTACAGAAATTAATGGTTTTTTTCACTCTAAGTGATGCAGTTGAGCAGAAAATACACTTGGAGAAAGGAAAATAAGTTCTGCCTGGGGTTTGTGTGTTCTTGTTTTGTGCTTTGACATGCCCCAAGCTGTCGGCACCTGTGGACTTTTCAGTCTTTCCACAAGAATATAAACCCCTGATACTGTTCAGAAATGAAGTAACAGAGAGAGCCACCAGAGTGGCAAAGGAGAAGAGACAACCATGTTTTGCCTTTCTCACCAGGTGTCAGTGGTGGCTGTGGGATAAATGCTCGGGGAGCCTTTGAAAATTGATATGAGAGTTAGCAAGTGAGTGACAGCCTTTACAGGGATTTCACTTGTGCTGGAATTCTGTGTTTTGGAAGCAGAGCAAGAGGCTTGTGTGTTTGTGGTAGATCACGGTTCGTACGCTGGGGTTTTGTCTTTTTTTCCTTCTGCTTTTTAAGAAAACTCTGCTGTCTGCCCTGGATCTCTTAGTGCAGAGCAAATTTTGTGCAGAGGGATCTGGATTTTAGGAATTTGTTTGACAAAAATTCTGACTACAACAGTTTAATAGTGAAGGGGAGAATAGGAGGAGGGAATTTTATATATTTATTTTTTAAATCCACATATTTTCCATCTTGGGGGGGAAAAAAAATCTCCTGGCATTGCAAATGAATGTGTTCCTTTGAAATTGGTGTATGGGCTGAGCAGAAGAGCTGGAAAATGTGCACAAAGAGCTGGAACACGTGCACAGAGCCAGGCTTGGAGTGCCTGACACCAGGACAGATCTGCTGGTGAGGGGGAGATCAGGCTCATCTTCACCAGCTCAGACTTTTCTCTCCAGCACTGGGCCCAGGTCTGGCTAAAACAGGGTTCAGGTGCTGGTTTGGGTGTTTTCCATGGATTTTTCTCCTCAGTCTGGCTGGTGCCTGTCAGTGCTGTGCTCGTGGTGCTCAGAGCAGGGCTCAGGGTGTGGGATTGGTGGCTTGGGCTGCATCTCCTGCAGGGAAAGGGCTGGAAGGGAGACCTGGGGACACCATGGAGCTGCAGCCACCAACTCCCATCACCTGGAGAAGCTGTTCCCACTGCTCCTGGGGCAGGAGGGGCTGCAGGAGGTCTCCTTTATTCCCTGTGTGCATCCTGGGGGGGCTTTCAGTGAAACCAGGGTGGAAGTGTTGCCTGGATGGTTTTGAAGTGCTGTAACCCAAACTTGCTGCACAAAGTGGGTCTGTTTTGAGAATTCCATGAAAAGTGTTTCTCCATCCTTGCAGCCTTAGGTTTCCCTCATAAGAAATTCCACAGCCTCAAAAAGGATTAAGTGTAAATCGTTCAGCACATTGTTACACTGAGCAACCTTCTCCAGTGGTTACACAAAGGATTTAGCATTGGATGGGTTGGGAATGGGAGCTGAAAACCTCTGGAAGCCAAGGAGGACCCAAATCACAGAGCAGCTCACATGGAGATGAGTGTTTCTTCCTTTCCTCCCTTGCTGTGGGGAAAAGCTGCAGTTCAGGTGTGCAGGGAGGGCAAGAACAATGGATTTGATGTGTTCATCCAGCTCCCCTGCAGCTGCTGCCTGCTCTGGCAGGGAAAATCCCTTGTTTTCCCTTCCTCTGCAGCATTCCTGGGGCACTGATGCACAGGGGTGGTGCAGGACGTGACCCTCCGAGGGAAACTGGGGAGCAGGAGGGGAAGTTTTGGAGAGGAGCTTCCTGGAGGCCCCATGAATTCTCAGGGAAGCCGAAGGAGCAAGGTTTGGAGGCTGGAATAAAGCACAGGGCAAGGAGTGTCTGAGGATGGGGAAAAAGCAAACCCTGAGGAGGGTGGGCTGCAAAGGTGAGGTGCAATAAATGAGTGTGGGCACAGTGAGGGCTGCAGTGTGAGCTGCTGGGGGCAGCGGGAGGCAGGGCCCTCACTTTGGGTTTGTAAAGTGCGTTTGGCACATTTCTGCTGTTATTTGCTCGAGGGGCAGCTCTGCCAGCGGCTGGGCTGTGACAGCTGGACCATGTAATAACTGATGGGCAGCGGGGCTGGGGCTTAGCACCTGGCAGTGCCAGGGGCCAGGAATCACAGCCATCCCTGCCCTTGGCTCGGCACCCACCACGGGCTGGGAATGCTCCTCTTGATTCCTGCTTCAGCTTGTGTTTGGATGAAATCCCTCCTCTTTTCCCAGACTGTTCTGGGGCTGACCCCCTCAGTTCGTGCAGAGCAGTCTGGTGTGGTTTTAAATCCTGTCACCTCATCTGGGGGCTGTGGGAAGGAGTGTGTTCTTCCAGGGAAACATCCACCCCTGGTTTATTGCCTGGATTCTGATGCTGGTGCATTGCTCAGCACATTGCTCTGGATCCAATCTCAGTGATATCCCTGAGTTTGTGGGAAGGAGCTGTGCTAGGAAGAATCTGCAGCTGCTCCCAGGATGTTCAAGTTCTGTGTTCTTTTGGCTTCTCTCTGCCCCATTGTGTGTCTGGAAATCAAAATTCAAGACCACAGCCAGAGGGGTTGGGTATTTGGTGGTGTTTAATGCCCAGCCCTTCACTGCATCCATGTGCAGCATTCCTGGGGGCAAATGCTCCAAAGGCACAGCACGGGGAGCTTTGGCAGGAACGGGGCTGTGCTTTACCTGCCACCAACAGGGTGTTGATGGGTTGTTGGGGTTTGAGGGCTGCTCTGGGTCGGGGATGTGGCCTCACGGTGTTTGCTGTGCTGTTCCCCTGTCAGATCGGGCGCCTGGTGATCGGGCAGAACGGGATCCTGTCCACGCCGGCCGTGTCCTGCATCATCCGCAAGATCAAAGCCATCGGGGGCATCATCCTGACCGCCAGCCACAACCCCGGCGGGCCCAGCGGCGACTTCGGCATCAAGTTCAACATTGCCAACGGAGGTCAGGGCACTCAGCTCCTCCCGTGGGCTTTGCTATTGTCGTTCATTGATTGTGTCAACCCGAGAATCCCTAGCTCTGTGCATATCCCAGTGCCCTGAGCAGTGCTTTCCCTAATGGAGCAATTCTCCCCTCATTCCCTGGTGTTCCCAGCCCAGGTCTTTGCTTTATTCCTGAAGCTCACTCCTCCTGCAGTTGGATTCTTTAACGCCTTTGCTGTGCCCATTTCATCTTGCAGGTCCCGCTCCTGAAGGCATCACGGATAAAATTTTCCAAATCAGCAAGAAAATTGAGGAGTATGCAATCTGCCCAGATCTCCAGGTGGATTTGAGCACCATTGGGAAGCAGCAGTTTGACTTGGAGAACAAATTTAAGCCATTTACAGGTAAAGAAATGTTCTTCCTCTTGGCAAGGGTGAGGAATTGTGGTGTTTCTGTGGCCATTCTGACCTCTCCTTCTCATCTGTTGGATAATCCAAACAAGGACATTGCTCCTGGTATCCTGGCCGTCATTTATGTTTTGATTTTGATTTATATCAGTTTCGGTTCAACAAAATTTTCTACTTCAGCAGCAAAATCTTGATCCATCAAACTTCCCTAAAATCGAAGGCTGTTTTGTCTGCAAGGCAAGCATGTACTTGAAAACAGAGAAATGCAGTAAAAGTGCATTTTTCTGATTAAAAATTATAGTGTTTAATCTTGTAATCGTTTTTTTTCCCATGGTTTCACATATAACAGTTGTTCCTGTGAGTGGGAAAGCTGTTACATTTCACATGTGACTTCTGTCAGTCAGTAGTGAAATATGAAAATAAATTTTAAAAAGACTTTTTAAAAACACTGCAAGTATTTTTTTACCATCTCCTGGTGCTTGTTATTAAAAAAGAATTAAATTAGAAAATGATAAAAGTGGGTATTTCTCTCAGTCTCCATTTCTGTGTAGTGGGATTTTTATGCTGTATTTTATGTTTTTATATTGCCTGTTGGCTGCAATGGTGCAACTTTGTGAACTATTAAGTTCACACTTCCCATTGACTGTGGTGGAAATTAAAGATCTGATTTTACATTTATATTTTTTAATTTAAGTGAAATGGGACTGAGCCCTCCTGAAGGAAGTCCAGGGAGCCTTAGCTGGGAACAGACTTTGCCTTAAGGATTTTGTTGGTCCATTTGTGCCTGATCAGCAGTGAGAGCCTGTAATTAAATTCCTGATTTAGCCCCATTGTTCCTGTCCCTGTGAGTGATTCTCTGGGGTGTTCAAGGGCTGGCCCTGCACTCAAGGGCCCTCAGCACAGCAACAGGACTTGGTCACCACAATTTCAGGCTGTGAGGGTTGATCCCTGTTTGCTTCTCTTTTCCAGTGGAAATTGTGGACTCTGTAGAAGCCTATGCCAGCATGCTGAGGAGTATCTTTGACTTCAGTGCCTTAAAGGAGCTGCTCTCAGGGAAGAACCACCTCAAGATCCGCATCGATGCCATGCACGGAGGTACGCAGGGCTGGGCCTGGGGCTCGGGGGGGTCAGCTGTCCTTGGGGATTTGCCACCTCCTTCAGACAGGAAGATTTGCTCTGGAATTTGTATTGCAAGTTTGGGTTTTGGTTTGAAGCACACTGGATTTTTCTTTTTGGGTACAAACTTTTTATGTCTTATGTTATTTTTTTTTTTGTTAAATATTGTGTTTTGGGGGTTGGAACAAGCTGAGCTTTAAGGTTCCTTCCAAGCCAAACCACTCTAGGATTCTGTGAAATGTTTCATGGAATCCTGGAATGGTTTGGGTTGGGAGGAACCATAAATCCCATCCAGTTCCACCCCCTGCCATGGGCAGGGACACCTTCCACTGTCCCAGGTTGCCCCAAGCCCTGTCCAGCCTGGCCTGGGACACTTGCAGGGATGGGGTGGATTCTGCTGTGAGCTCCTAAAGCAGCCTGAGGTGGGTGGTGCTGTGGCTGAGGGCTGAGCCAGCTCCTTCCTCTCTGTTTTGCCGAGACAGTTGTGGGCCCTTACGTGAAGAAGATCCTGTGTGAGGAGCTGGGAGCCCCAGCAAACTCAGCTGTGAACTGCACCCCCCTGGAGGACTTTGGGGGCCACCACCCTGACCCCAACCTCACCTACGCTGCTGACCTGGTGCAGACCATGAAGACGGGAGAGTACGACTTTGGAGCTGCCTTTGATGGAGACGGGGTAAAGGAGCTGCCCAGAATTCCCCTTCTTTCCCTCTAAGCAGCTCTGGGGACTGAGCTGCACCTTCTCTCTCCCTCTGTAATCACCAGTGAGGTGAAGCACTCGCTGCAGTTGGCACCCACAGCAATAGCTGGCTACTGTGTCAATAAGCCCAAACTGTATTTAAATAACTTTAAAGCTAAAAATCAGCCAGAAGGTGAAACACTCTCCAGGTGCTGCTGTGTAACTCCTTCAAAGCTCTGTATTGATTTCAGCAAACCTCTGGGAATTGTTGTGTTTATGGGCTGGGCCCAGCTGCTGCCCTGGGCTGAGCAGGGAGCTGAGCTGTGCCTGTGCTGTCTCCCCCAGGACAGGAACATGATCCTGGGCAAGCACGGCTTCTTCGTCAACCCCTCGGACTCGGTGGCCGTCATCGCTGCCAACATCTTCAGCATCCCGTACTTCCAGCAGAGCGGGGTGCGCGGCTTTGCCCGCAGCATGCCCACCAGCGGGGCCCTGGACAGGTAACACACCCCCTGTGTGCCCCGCAGCATGCCCACCAGCGGGGCCTGGACAGGTAACACACCCCCTGCGTGCCCTGCAGCATGCCCACCAGCGGGGCCTGGACAGGTAACACACCCCCTGCGTGCAGGGCCACGGCCCGGGGGGCCCTTTCCTGCCATCCCACTGGGATCTGTGGAGCTTGGGCCCCTGGGGACGTGGCAGAGCAGGGCTGAGCTCTCAGCTCTTTCTCTTCCCAAACAAACGACTCTCCCCACCCTTTTCCCCCTTAAATTTGGTAGTGACGCTTTCTTGGTGAAATTCTTTGAGATCTACAGCTTAAAATGGCTTTGAAGAGCGGAGTGTTTGTATCTGTGCTTTAAATGCACGTCCCACCTGTCTCCCAAATGTCACACTGGGATGAAATGGAGGGACTGTACCAAAGCAGGGGCATTCCCTGCCTTCAGTGGCACCCCGGGAGAGACACTGATCCCATTTGCACCCCAGGAGAGATGCTGATCCCATCTGCACCCCAGGAGAGACGCTGATCCCGTTTCCCATGGGAGCACTAAGAGTCCAGGGATGTGACTTGGCCTTCTTACCTTGGCAGGGTGGCCCAGGCTACAAAGATTGCTTTGTATGAGACTCCAACGGGCTGGAAGTTCTTTGGAAACCTGATGGATGCAAACAAACTGTCTCTGTGTGGAGAGGAAAGTTTTGGGACTGGTAAGTCAGCATTCCCATTGTCACCCATAATGGTGATTCCTTATTCTTTATAGCTTGGGATTTATCTTCCATCTGCAGTTGTTAATACTTGTAAAATAAGAAAATACAAAAAAAGGCTTGGAGGAATCAGTGTGGAAATGAACACAATGCTAAAGATTTTGTGAGGCAGGAGCTCCTTCTCCTCCAGTTCTCCAGGAAGGCACTTGGAGATAGGCAGGAAGTTTGGGGGCCTCTTTAGTAGCCCGGTCACTGAGTCTGTGGGGATTAAGTGCAATGCTAAATGTATTTTTCAACTCTTGGTGGCCAGGAAAACCTTCTCAATGTTTTCATTTCTGGAAAGAAATACGGTTTGGAGCACGGAGTTTTATTGGGGAAGGTTTCAGGTCACTATTAAATCTCTGAGCTTAATAGGGCCCTCATTTTCCTGTTCTGAAAACAAGGTATGATTTATAAAGTTTAAATTAACACTTGCCTTTGAACAGTCCAAGTGAGTTATTGGGTTACTGAGAAACAAAGTGAACATCACAAGGAGTTTCCTGGGGGTGTGCAGGGAAGCTGACGGGAGCAGGATTTCTCCAGGTTGGGGTGGGGTGCTCAGAATTCCCAAGAGGCCTCGGCAGTTCCTGAGCTCTCCCTGGCATCTCCCATGTGGGTTTATGTTCTGCCTGTGGAAATGGGACCTTTCCTGCAGGCAAGGCCCTGAATCAGCACCTGATCCCTGCACAAAGGCTGGATTTTATCTGGTCTGATTTCTTCCTGAGATGTTTTTCCTGTTTTCTGGTGGGATAAGCAAGGCATAAGGTCCTGAGGGAATTTCTCACTCAAACCTTGTGTGTTTTTGTTCCACCACCCCAGAAAATCCTTTTAGCCTGTGTGTGGGTGCCTTAAATCCTCAAATACCTGGAGGGAAGTGCTTTGTGGAGCTGGGGTGCACAGCTTGACAGGAAAGGATTACCCCAGCTTTCCTGTGGCTGGGGAAATGGGATCACAGCTCTGGGGGACAGCAGGTTGCTGTGGGGCTGGGCAGTCCCCAGGGGCAATATTTTTGCAGTCTGGTATTACTCTGATACATGGGACTGGGATTTGGCTGTGGGTTGGAAGGGGAATTTCAGGAAACCTGGTATCTCTGTAAAGAAATCCTGAAGTAAAATGGTGAGTAAAGAAAGATTCTGGAGTTTTGCCCCGAGTGATTTCAGCATCTGTTGAGTTTATATCCTGGACCTTGGCTAATGAGAGGGCACTGGTGCTTCAGGAGATAAATAAAACCAAACTCCTGGAGCTGCTGATGGGAGATGGTCTCAAATGAGCAGCTCCCCAAAACTGCTCCCACCTTTGATTGTACAAGCAACCAGCTCAGTTTCTCTCCACATCCCAGCAGGTAAGGGACTGCCTCCCAAACCAAAGTGATTCCAGTGGCAGCAGGGGCTGAGAGAGAGGTTTGGGGTTTTGGCCAGGCAGCAGCACATCCAAGTGGTGGGAGCTGAAGCAGTTTGGGGGAACAGATTGGGAAAGGGCCCAGCAGTGCTGGACTCCCCCCACCCCAAAGGGATTTGTCCATCTGGCAAATGCACTTAGGAATGAAAAGGGGTGAGGAGGGCTGGTTGATAGGAAGTTAATGAGGAGTTGTTTGGACAGACTGGGAGTGTTGAAGGGGAGAGAGGTGAAGCAGCAGCCAAAAGACCCAGTAAAAATTGAAACAAACTGTGAGGCGGTGGGACTGGAGTCCAGCAGCAATTAGGGTAATGCGACGTGACAGAATTCCTGCTTGCTTCCTTGGGTATTTCATTCCAGCAATAAGTTGATACATCACATGGGACTGGTGTTTATTTAGCATTCCTCTGCGTCACCTCTGCCCAGCTCTCTGCACCGTGAGGGACCGTGGGGATAATTTATGGCCACATCCACAATAGTGGGATTTGTGCAAAGCACCACACAACCCCTGCCCTGCCCCCAGCCCTTTCCCAGAGGATTCCCACTCTGGCACTCCTTCAGAGGGTGACATGGCAGCTCTGGAGTGCTCCTGGGATTTCTTTAATACCTGCTTGGAGGTTTGCCAGAGTGGGAAGGAGAAAACTTTGCATCTGTGGGGCACAGGGTCGAACTGGAGCGCCAGAGGCACCGAGTGTGGGCTGGGTGTGTTCTGGGCCATTTGATCCCATTCAGTTTGGGGGCTGTGTAAGGTCCAGCCCCTCTCAGGTTTCCCAAGGGGTCAGTGCTGTGTGATCCCCCTGTGCTTCCAGGGCAAGGCTGGGCTGGCTCTGGCTGCTTCCTGCTCTCCTTGCAGTGCCAGCTTTGGGGGAATCCACAAAGAGAGGCAATGGGCACAAACTGAGGCCGGCAAATTCCACCTGAACAAGAGGAAGAACTTCCTTACTGTGTGGGACAGATTGCCCCGAGAGGTGTGGAGGCTCCCTCACTGGAGACAGTCAAAAATCTGGATGCAGTCCTGTGCCTTGTGCTCTGGGATGGCCCTACCTGAGCAGGGAGGTTGGACCAGATAACCCACTGTGTTCCCTTCCAACCTGACCCACTCTGGGATTCTGTGAACCTTCTCTAGCCAGGAGAGGGGTTTTTACAGCCCCCAGGGAAAGCAGGTTGGAGGCTCTCCTGGTCTCTGCAGGTGGATGGAACCTTTCCTTGCCCTGCTGTTTGCCAGCCCCATGGCTGGTGCTCCCTGCCCTGCTGCTCCTCTCCCTTTTCTGGGGGGATTTTGGAGTGCTTGGGGTTTGGTTCTCCAGGAGGGCTGACATTCCCCTTGGTGCTGGGCCAGGAGATGATCCCAGGGTGCTCCTTGGCAGAGGGGACACAACAGCTGCTGAGCAGTTGATGTTTTCCTTCCCAAGCTGCTCCTTTGCATTTGCCTTTTTGGTTTTTTGTTTGATGCCCTTTTTACTGTGCATTCCCCGTTACTTCCTAGGGAACAGAGTTAAGGATGTGTGAACAATGAGTGTGTGTGGGTTAAAAGATGCCAAGTGTTTTATCTGGGCTGGAGCTGGAGCAGATGAAATCCTGACCCATTTAATGATGCAGAGCTCTGGAAATGCTTCCCATTTGTGAGCTGCACAGCTGCCAGGGGGATGGAGCAGAGGAGACAAGGTGGGACTGTGGAGTGAGAGGAGTGGGAATTGTGTCTGTGCTGTGGCTCCCCACAGGCTCCGACCACATCCGAGAGAAGGACGGGCTGTGGGCAGTGCTGGCCTGGCTCTCCATCCTGGCCGCCCGCAAGCAGAGCGTGGAGGACATCATGAAGGATCACTGGCAGAAGTACGGCAGGAACTTCTTCACCAGGTGGGAAAGTGCTCCTGGCACCTCACACTCCCTGTCCTGTGCCAGAGCAGAGCCCTGGTGGCACCGGTGTGGCACCATGGGGCTGTCCCTGTGTCATTCCATTGCTGTCCCTGTGTCATTCCATTGCTGTCCCTGTGTCATTCCATTCCTGTCACTGTGGGGCTGTCCCTGTATCATTCCATTCCTATCACCATGGGGCTGTCCCTGTGTCATTCCATTCCTGGGTGCCATGAAATGGGGATTCACCGTAACCCTTCATGGTGTCCAGCTTTGGGCTGTTATTCCAGACATAAATCTGGTACCAAAGTCTGTACATGTCATACATGCAAAGCACCTTTTTTTTACTTTTAATGGAGATTTTTTCCTCCAAGAGTCTTTTTTGCTGTGAGATCAGTGTTCTTGGGACCCCACATCACAAGTTAATTTTTTGTGACATCTTCAGTGACAGCAGTGTCTCATGGGATGAATGCCCAGCTCCATGCCTGTTATTTACCTGGTTGAGCTCCTGTGCAGTCCCCAAATACTCAAATTGAACCTGCAGTAGGCATGGAAGATGGCAAGGCAAGGAATGAGAACCAGCCTGCACACAAGCAGAGGTGGGAACACTGTGAAAGCATTAGGTAGAAATCTTTCAGCTTGGAAATCTCCATAAAAATTCCATCTCGAATTGCCAAATGGAAGAACTTGTCTTTTCCTTTGTTTTTTTTTCTTCTTTTTCCCCCCCACTCACCACAAAGCCAGCACACATCTGAGGCATGGAAACCTGGGGAAAAATGCCAAAGTGTAGGATAAAAAGGCAGCCTTTTAGCACCCGAGGTGTGTGTGCAGAGCACGCTGAGTGCAGGGGTAGGCGGGCCAGGCGCAAACAGAGCGGCACAAATCCCGCTGGCAGGGGGAACACGGGCTCTGGGATCCTGGGTGTGCTCCAGGCACTCTCTGCTGCCTCCCTTACCCGGGCAGGGACATCAGAGCTGGCACTGGATGTTCTCCTGGTGCAGTCACAGCTGCAGTTTGCTGTGGGGATGCACTCAGGGTGTTCACAGTAACCATGAGGGAGCTGGTGGGGTGCTGTGGGCAGAACCACAGGAAATTCTTGGCAGTCAGCTGGAGCTTGGCCTGGCCCTCGGTCTGCGACACTGTGTGAGACAGCACTTTGTGCTTTCATCTCCTGGCACCAAATGCCTGTGATATGCTGTGCTGCGTCCCAGGGATCTGTGTGGATGTAGCTGTAGTGCTGCACACAGATCCTCCTCTCTTTTCAGAGAATCCCACACTGGGTTGGGTTGGGAGGGACTTTAAAGCACATCCAGTGTCACCCCTGCCATGGCAGGGACACCTTCCACTGTCCCAGGCTGCTCCAAGCTGGCCTTGGGCACTTCCAGGGATCCAGGGGCAGCCACAGCTTCTCTGGGCAGTGTATTCTGGTGCTTTCCTATGCCTTTTCTGCCTGTCCTCCCCTCCAGCACAGGAGCAGAGAACACCCACAGAGCTCAAAAAGGGCGTCCCAAAGCATCACAACCCACTGCATCCTCCCCTCCCTCACCCCTGTGTGTGCTGCTGGCTGCAGGTACGACTACGAGGAGGTGGATGCGGATGCTGCCAACAAAATGATGAAGGATTTGGAGGCGGTGATGTTCGAGCGCTCCTTCGTGGGGAAGCAGCTGTCGAGCGGGGACAAAGTGTACACGGTGGAGAAAGCCGACAACTTCGAGTACAACGACCCCGTGGACGGCAGCGTCTCCAGGAACCAGGTGGGCACAGTCTTCTGGGAGTGCCTTCTTCACGTGCTGTTCCCCTGGAAGAGCAGAGCGTTGGGAATGCTGTGTCTGGCAGCCAGTCCCTGGCTCTTTTTCAGGAGCTCCAGCCAGTTTCCCAGAGTGGGTTAGGACGGACATTACTCCCTCCGGGAGTGGGGAGAGGGTAGCACAGGAGCCTTCTGTGGCTCCCTGAAGAGCAGGGATGGTGTGGGTCAGGTACAGGCACGCTGGGAATCATGGAAAACACCAAGAGCACAGAGCTGAGGGGCCCTTCCCTCCCGTGTCCCGAGCAGGGCTTGCGGCTCATCTTCTCCGACGGCTCCCGCATCATCTTCCGGCTGAGCGGCACCGGCAGCGCCGGGGCCACCGTGCGCCTCTACATCGACAGCTACGAGAAGGATGCTCAGAAGATAAACCAAGACCCACAGGTGAGTGCAGAACCTCAGTCCTGGCACTGCTGGCTTCCAGAGATGAGCCCTTTCGTAGCCCTGCTTTGCTTGGAGCTTGTGGAGGTGCCAGGGATTTTGGGAGGCAGAGCTTTGGTATCTTTCATCCCAGTATCAATGGGTTTCTTAAAAAAAAGCTCAGTGTGGAGCAAGTGTTACTGGGAATCCCTCACAGCTGCCTCTGGCACAGCACAGGAGTTTTCCTGTTTGTGTTACACCTGTGGCTGGTGTAAAACAGATAAGTGGGGTCACAGCTGTACCTGAGGTGACACTGCCCTGTTCTGTACTGAGTTCAGTACATGTTCTACAACAGCATTTACAAATGCTGCTGAGCTCTTGTAGGCACTGGAGGAAAAGAATCCTCTCATATTTAGGTTTAGCCTGGATATCAGGAAAGAGTTTTTCACCCTGAGGGTGCTGGGCACTGCCCAGGCTCCCCAGGGAATGGGCAGAGCCCCAAGGCTGCCAGAGCTCCAGGAGCGTTTGGACAGCGCTCTCAGGGACAGGGTGGGATTGTTGGGGTGTCTGTGCAGGGCCGGGAGTTGGACTCCATGATCCTCAGGGATCTTTCCAACTCAGGATATTCTCTGATTCTACATTCCCCAGCAAACACTCCCTGAGCTCTTTGTACCTAACTTACTGTGCCATTATTGACAAAAACCCTGAAAATCCTACATTCTGAGAGGAACAAACTGAACTCAGGATTCACCTGTCCTGTGCCAATGTGCAGTGGAGTTTGGGATACAGCACAGGGAGGGTGGCAGCAGCACCACTGCAGCTCTGCATCCCTGTCCCAGAGCTCAGGCTGTGAGCCCAGCGCAGTCCTTTGGCCAGGAGAGCTGAGCTTTGGGTGTCCTGTGCTGACCTGGCTGCCGAGGGAAGGCCGGCTGCGGCGTGGGAAGGCTGCCTGTGCTGCTCTGCACTTCTGAGCCCTCTCTTTCCTCCCTGCAGGTGATGTTGGCCCCTCTCATTTCCATTGCACTGAAACTCTCCCAGCTCCACGAAAGAACCGGCCGCTCGGGGCCCACCGTCATCACATAGAGCGCCCTGTGCACAGTGTGCACCGGGCCGGGCACTCAGCCCGGCCCCTCTCCTTGTCAGATTGCCACTAAAAGAGGAATACTGATTTTATCCCTGTATTTAAGAACACTGTTTTGCTGCTAAGGATAGCCAATAAACCCCAGCCCTCAGCACCCCGGTCCCCTCTGCTGCTTCTCTGCGTCCCCAGCGCTGCCGGCAGGTTGGGTGTGGTGCTCCTCACACAACCTTTGGGGCAGCACAGGGACTCCTGGCTTTTCCTTGAACAAAAGGCTCTAGGAATAACAGAGACACTAAATTCTACCATAATTCACAGGCTTTTTTTTTCTATCTTGGAAACTTTCCTGGGAAAGAAGCACAAATTCTTTATCCCGGTTTGGATGAGCTTGTTTGGTTGAATGTGGACAGTAAGAGCCTGGGAATAATCAGATTTGCAGGCATTAATGTGCAATATCCAGGGCACAGAGAGGGTCACTTTGGAGATGATTGTAGCTTGGTTTGATGTTAGGGCTGTGCAGCTGCACCTTCCTGCCCTTTTCCTGGAACAACTCACATTAGTGGGATGAGTTTAGGCCCTGTCCCCTCTTGGTTTGCTTGCCTTTGTCACCCAAATCCTGCAATCCCTGTGTCCCATCTCACCTTCTGCCCAGAGCTGAAACCCAGGCTGGGTCCCTGGGCAGGCTTGAGGGAGCAGCTCCATAACCCAGGAATGTGGAACATCCCACTCTCATCCCGACCTGCCAGCACCGCTTCCAAGGGAGACTGGGTGTGCTGACAAGAGGCTTTTTATCTCACCTGTGCACAGGTGAGGTGTCTCTGCTGCTCTGTCTGCACTGACAGTTGTGGGGAAGCCTCTCTGCCATGGGGTGGATAAAAACCCTCAAAAGTGAGATGCAAATAAGTCTGAAAACCAAGGCAGGACGCAGGAAAAGCCATGCCCAAGGTTGGAAGAGCTGTGTTTTCCAAGCCGTGGTCTTGGGCCTGCCCAGTGCTTCCCTTGGCAGGATTGTTCCAGAGGTTTCCCTCACGGCTGGCTGCAGAGCACTAAACCAGGAAGCTGGGATTAGAGGGGGAAAAACAATTTGGCTGCTCTAATTTGCCTTTCAGGCATTGTGTGAACAAGTGACCCCGGGGTTTATGGTTGGCCCCTTGTTAAAGCAGGTCAGTCCTGGGTTCCTCCTAATGGAACTGTGAGTGCTTTGCAGTCAAACTTCAAACTGTGCTAAAAGCTGCTCTCTGCCCATCCTGCTGCTGACTGGTGACACACAGCTCTGCTCTCCTGGGGCTCCCAACTTCTTTCAGCACCTTCAGAGTGAGAGGCAAAGCTTCCTGTGCTCTCATGGCTTTATCTCAGCTCAGTTCCTCCTGCTGCTCCTTCCCACCACACCTACAAGAGCTGCAAAGCAGACCCCAGACTGTTCCCCCTGTTACTTGTTCCTTGTGACGGTTTGTGCCTGTGCAGCCCTTGCCTGTCCAGCTCATGGGATTTGGAGCTTTGTGCCGTGGGGAAATGCTCTCCACAGCTCCCTTTGTGCCGTGGGGAAATGCTCTCCACAGCTCCCTGACAGGATGTTGGAGCCAGGTGGGGATTGGACTCCTCTCAGATACTGGGGACTGGACAAGAGGAAACGGCCTCAAGTTGTGCCAAGATTGGGTATTTGGGAAAATTTCTTCCCCCAAAGGACTCTTCAGCCCTGGCACAGCTGCCCAGGGTAGTGGTGAGCCCCCATCCCTGCAGGGATTTAAAAGCCATGTGGATGTGGCACCTGGGGACATGATTTAGTGGTGGGATTTGCAGTGCTGGGGAACAGTTGGACTCGATGATCTGAGAGGGCTTTTCCAGCCTAAATGATTGTGTGATTCTGTGGCTGCTGGCCAGAGATGCCTCCTGGGGAAGCCTGGGTGGGTTTGTCTCTGGGTCACTGAGCAGGATGCAGCTCCTGGCAGCTGCCCAGCGCCAGCACTGGGGGGAAAGTGTCCCTGACTACACAGCACAGGGAGGGAAAGTGGCTGCTGGTTCAGAGAGTTGGTGTAGCTCTGGGAGACTCCCGAGGTTCAGTTGGTCCTGATTTCCTCAGGAAATCCACTCTTACCCCGGGCTGGATCCTGGTGGATCCCTTCCAGGCCAGGGACAGTGCAGGAGCAGGGGAGCACGGTCAGTCCGTGCTGCCTGTGCCAAAGCCGTGGCCACGGAGGAGTTTGCAGAGACTCAGCCCCTCTGCAGGTGGAGATTTGCATGAAAAATGACTCCTGCTCTTTCTCTGCCTGTCTGCAGCCAAAGCTCAGGACTCCTGTCCCCGAGGAGCCCGATGAGATCCAGATGTCTCAGCAGTCGTAGCACTGCAATCTTTCTGTAAGGCAGGGTCTCATTTCTGGGCACTGCACAGAGAGGGAAACACCTCCACGGGCTTCCTGGGAAGAGCAGCCACGGCCCAGCCCAGCCCCACTGTGCTCAGGAATTCCTTGTCCCAGCCTGGCTGGTTGTGCAGAGGTGCCATGGCCAGGAGTGGAGCTGGCAGCAATCAGTGTCCAGGGTGACTCCCAGCACAAGGGGGATGGTTGAACCCTTGTGCTTGAGGCACAAAAGCTCTGAAATCCTGGTTTTCTGGAGGATTTCCCACCCTGGAGATGGACTGTCTCTCTCTAGATGGCAGCATTGGTAAAGAGTCTCTGGGCCACCTCCAGCCAAGGCAGGCTCTTGCCACACCTCACTCTGTTGTGATTTCATCAGTAATCCTGGGATTCTCTCATAATTCCTGCACCTCTGAAGCCTTGGTGAGTGCACAGGCTGCACACTGGTCCCTAAGCATGGGCTCCCATGCAGAAATATTGGCACAAACCACAGGTTTGAGACTACCTAAAACAGTTCAGGAAAACACTGCACAGTGCTGTTATTGGTGGGGTAATTCCATGTGACAAATCCAAAGTCTAGTCCCCGGAGCTTCAGTATGTAGAGTTTTGGGCAAAATTTCCAGGTACCACTGAAAAGAAAATGTGTTCTTTGGCATGTTCCCATCACAGCACTGACAGCCGTGCCCAGGCTCAGGTGAGGAAAGTGGCAGCAGATGAACTAAAACAATTATTAAATCAAATCAAATCTCATTTGTTCCCTCAGTTTTCAGGCACTGAGCAGGGATGTGGGACCATCAGCACGTTCCAGTGCCTCTGTGCTTTTTCACCACCATCAGAAGAGCTTGTCTCATCCCTTCCCTTGGTATTCCCTGACATTCCCAGCTGTGGGAAGCTCTGGGAAGATCCCAGAAATGCTGAGCTGGGACCAGAAAAAAGCAAGGCCTGGCTGGGCCCAAAGACTGCAGGTGAAGGGCCAGGTCAGGGATGGGTAAGAATGGGACAGGATCAGGATCAGCTACTGGGGTGGAGGTGGGAGCAGTGGGCTGGAATATATGGAGAGGGGAAGGGATAAAACTCCAGTACAGAGAGGGATTTGGGTTTGCTGCCTTTGTTCTCCCAGGCTGTGATTGTGAGCCAGGATCAGCAGGGTCACAGCCCCATTCCCCAGCCTGGGACACGGCTTCACCGGTCAGTGCTGCTCCCTGCACTGCACTCCTGTGAGCTCCCACCCTCCTCTGGGCTCAACACTCAGCTCCACACCTACAGCTTCATTGCAGGGAACAAATTAAGTTTTAATTAGGATGAGGAATCCTAGTGAGGAGTCCAGGTCTGAAATGCATCCAGGCTTGTGTGACAGCATGTGAGAGGAGCCAAGGCTGCAGCTGTTGGGATGGAGCTCAGTGATGGATGATGGGGATCAGATGCTCCCAGGGCTGCAGCCCCTCTGCTCTGGGAGAGCTGGGGGTGCTCACCTGGAGAAAGGAGGGATCCAGGGAGACCCTGGAGCCTCTTCCAGGGCCTAAAGGGGATCCAGGAGAGCTGGAGAGGGACTGGGGACAAGGGCTGGAGGGACAGGACACAGGGAACGGCTTCCCACTGCCAGAGGGCAGGGATGGATGGGAGATTGGGCAGGAATTGTTCCCTGTGAGGGTGGGCAGGCCCTGGCACAGGCTGCCCAGAGAAGCTGTGGCTGCCCCTGGATCCCTGGCAGTGCCCAAGGCCAGGCTGGACACTGGGGCTGGGAGCAGCCTGGGACAGTGGGAGGTGTCCCTGGCCATGGAATGGATGAGTTTACAGCAAGGCCAGTGCTGGTGAGAAATCCTGCCTGTGGCACATTTAATTTGCCATCATTTCGAACTTTCTGGAACCAGCAGGGATGAGATGAACACTGGAGGAGTTTGCCTGCACTTCATGGCTGTATTTGATATCACGACATGGCTTAGAAAGGTTTTGCTTCAATTCAGATGAATTCAGTTCCCTCCCCTCCTCTGTGAAAGCCACCTGGAAGGACCTTCCATGCCCGGCTCCCTCGAGGTGCCCCAGGGTGAGTCTCGGAAGTGCTGCAGCTCCCGGTGTTGGGGAGTCCCCACAGTCCCTCCTCTGCTTTTTCCAGTCCCTCCTCACATCCAGAGCACAAAGAAAGGGAAAAAAAGGTAAGTTTTGGAAGGAATAAAAGGCCTGTGTGACAGCAAGTGAGCGTGCAAAGCTTTGAATCATCTGAGTCTGTGTTTATCCACCGCTCCTGCGAGCCGGGGGCAGCTGGAGGGGAGCGGAGGAGTTGAGGAAGTTCACAAGCAGAGTGCTTGTGTTGTTTCTGGCACAAAATTCCCAGTCCTGTGTGTCCCTTCACAGTGCCATTAACCTCCCCTGGCGGGGCTGGGAGACCCTCAGCAATGATCAGCCCCAGCAGGGCCACGAGGGATGGCTGGGACAGTTGTTCCTGGCAGCAGCACAGGGGGCTCTGCCTTCTCCTGGCTGCAAAGAGCCTCTCTGGGTGAAAAACTGGTCACAGACACTACAAATCCATCCTGTGCCAGTGCAGCCCAAAGATAAAAGTGTTACAGTACTCTGTAATTACAGCCAGCCTCAAAGCAGACGCTGTATGAGGGCATTCATCAGCTGCTCAGCTCCTACGAAAGGAAATAATGTGATTTTTATACAATGCTGGGCTTTAATTGGACTCAGCAGCAGCTTAGAGGTGTTCCTCCCTTCGCAGGAAGTTCCAGCTGTTTGAGAGTTTGACCACTTGGATGACAGAGGGAAAAAATACATATATATATATGTATATATATTTAAATGATGGTCCTGCCTAGTTTCAGATATTTACAACTTCCAGGGTGAAGCACAGCCTTTTCCAAAGCAAAGTGACAGCATCAGTTGTGTGCAGCTTAGGCTGAGGAGGTTAATTAGTATGTAGGTGTTATTTAAATAGCTAAATGGGAGTTTATTGGAATGCTGAAATGGATTTGGCCCAGTTCAGTGCCTTTTCCAGGAGCACCTGAGCTCCCTGCAGTTTCAGGAGGTCAGAGCTTCCCCCACACATCTACTGGCTTTTAGCTTTGAGTGTCTCCTGATAAATTGTGCTTTTGTGGAAGCTGAATATTGAGGCTGTATGGAAAGCAGAGAAATTGAATGTAAAATGAAGCTGTTTATTTTTTACTTTATTGCAAAGCAAAAATGTGCAACATATCCAGGGCTGTTAATTCGTGTCTGTCCCAGCAGCAGGTGGGACAGGGCAGCTCCTGGCAGCATTTCAAATGTTTACTGTTGATAACATTTATGGCAGAATGAGCAGTGCAAGATATTTTATTTTGCTGCTTTCTCAAAAGAAAAAAAAAAAAAGGAAAAAAAGAAGAAGTGGTGGAACAGATCAGTTAAAATTAAACAGCAGCAAAAGTGAAATTAGACATTTGTGGTTTCAGCTCCCTGGCTGCACTGGTGAGCTCTCTATCAGAGGGAATCAAAGGCAATTTTAAAGCAGCTCTTGTATGTTCTGCTTTGAAGTGACTGTTGGAGATGTCCTATAAAGAGCAGCTGAGCTGCATTTTTCAGTTTTAGATACAGGACCTGAAAAGCCACCAAGTGACTGAATGTCCCCTGCGTGTCTGTGAGGTTTGCTGTGTGTAGAAGGTACAGAACTCACCTCAGCTCCCACTGATTTCTTCTGCCCTGACAGCTGGGCTGATGTAAACAGCAAATACCACTGGGGCTTCACAGGAATTGTGTTTTAGATCCATGGAAATTTCATGATCCACAGATTCCTGTCACTATGCACTAATTCCTCACAATTGTGCACCGTGGTTTGTAGCTCAGTGCTTGCACACTGGATTTTCATCTTACATTCACAGGTTTCTTCTCCTCTCCTTTTCCCCTTCATTGTTTCCAGCTTTTCCTCCTTTTTAGCCTCCTTCACAGTTTTCCAAATTACCATCTTTGCCACACACAGTATTTTTCTCCTCTGGATTTCATTTCTTTTCTGCAGTTGTGTGTGGGAACACAAGACTTCACAAGCTCCAGCATGGACATCTGAGGAGTTACTGAATGATCAGGTGAAAATGAAACCACAGAAACCCCTATTTTCAGAGCTGGTAAAAGCAACTTATAAATTAATTGCACTGAGAAACACAGGGAGAGAGACTCCATCCTGAATTAAATGGGTTAGACCTCAGCTTGTCCAGTTGTAAGGCAGCTACACAGCCACAATCCCGTGTACACCCCTAAGATCTTCCTAGAAGTTACTCCTGTGGGACTCAACTCCCTCAAATCAATATTCGAAGTGTCCTTCAAAACAAAGTTGTCTTTGTTTTGGCACCATTTTTCCCCCTTTAATAATGATTCCCATTATTTTAACTCTCTGTAGAGTGGTGGCCAAACACAGATGGCTCCGGTGCCAAATCCAGGGAGGGGAAGGAGATGACACAGGGAGGCTCAGGCTGCATTCCCTGGGAAATTTCTTAACAGCAAGAGACTTTGTTCAGAGTTATTTGATGGAATTTCTGCTGGAACACTCTGGAAAAAGTTCTCTAATTTTTATGCATTCAAAGCTCTGTTGATTTTCACTTCAATTTGCTCCACAGAAACTGATCTAAATGTAAAGAACGTTTCAATCAACATCTTTTAGCATAAATGATACACTGGAAACATTACAAAACATGAAGTATTCAGTTACATCCCGGGGTCCCATGGCTTTTATTCCACACACAATGAAATGTCTGAGGCCTGGAGCAGGCTGAGAGGTGAAGGTTAAATTATGGATATGTATTCAGCTTTTGAGAAGTGTGAGAGGCTGTCAGGCCCCGCAGCCCTGTGCCATGAAAGGGTTGTCAGCACGTGTTCCCTGAGCAGCGGGAGAGCCCCGGCAGCCCACGGAGCCTGCAGTGGCAGGAGCTCAAAGGCTGCAGAAGAATAGAACGAGCAGAGCTCTATAAACCCACTACAACTCCTGTTTGTTCCTTTGGCACTGCAGAACCACTCCAAAACAGAGGCCAACTGTTAACAGAGGCAAAGCCAACTTCATCTTTTGCAGGCTGACAAATGGTCATGTAAGTTACCAAATAACCCGAGACCTCGGGATTAAACCTCTCCAATTGTTTTCACATGATGCAACTTTAAATCTTTCTTTTGAGCAGTATTAAATTTCCTTTCATTCCCATAAACTTCAGAAAAAGTTGACTGCTCTCACATTTCAGACTGTGACCCAGCTAACTTGCACTTTTCCCCTCTGCTAGTCTGGAGGACAGAATAATGAAATTCAGACAACAGTGACCAAATGTTGTTCCGTAGGACTTTCCTTTTACAAAACAGATGAATACTCCTGGGCTCCAAAACACTGCAGGGAACAAAACTTTTAAACCTTATGGAAATAAAATAGTAAGCCTGTTCAGTGACTTCATCTCCTTTATCAGATCAGAGACATTTTCATTGGAATTGAAATGGATTTTAAAAAAATCAACCCTAAATAGAGGAAAAGATTTAAAAAATCCCACTGAAGCCATTACTGAAATACTACTTTGTTTAAAAGCCCCACACCCATGTGAGAGAAAGCTAAAATTCACAGAACTTCGGAGGGAGAAAACATCTTCATCATCCTCATAATTGACATAGTTCTTTGTTGCAGATAGAAGTGTGCTTTCATAACACAGGAAAACCAACATTTTAGAGTTTGTGATTCCCAAGGAGATTGGCAGATGCATTGTGTGCTGTGACTGGGACAAAGGGCCATAGAGAGGGACCACAGACACTTTTTGGGGGGAATGTGGCCACTGCAGGGGCTGGAATTTCTCCCTGGAGGTGCTGAGCACTCCGGGACCTCACTGAAACCCCACCAAGTCGGTTTCTCCTGTATTTACACAAGGAGAGATCCCCACTGTGCTGCAGCTTTGCTGCTGCTGGGAGTGGGATTGCAGTCACTTAAGCCCATCGCAAATTCAGCCACCAGAGTCAAAATAAAAGGAGCCAAAATCTATAAATCCAGCAGACGAGGTTTATGGGGGAGCTAAACCAAACATTCACCACGAAGATTTAGTGCAGCCAGATCGTTCTGAGTGAACGGGGTACCTTAGCTCATGTTGGGGCACAGCTCTGGGTTAGTGGTGTGCTAAACTCATGCTGATAGCAATAAAAGTTTTACATGCAAAGTGAGTGGAAAATACGAGATGTTAGATAGGACAATACAAGTCTATAAAGCTGATACCTAAACCCTGCTCTCAGGGCTTTGCCAGCCCCCCGCTAACTTCCATGCAAATTCCACCCGTGGATCCCCAGTTGTTTGTCTTAATTGGAAGTCTTAAAGGTGAATTGAAAAGTTGTTGGAATAAAAACCTGTTCAAGACGCCAAATCCCTAACAAAATCCCTGTGTAGACTTGCAAGTAAATAAATTGTAAAGGCTGACTAGGGGCCTTCTTATTAACCTGTCAAAGCACCAGCCCTGGAATCTCCTTTTCTCCTGCAAAAATTGTGATGTTCTCCTTCCTCTAATGACAGAAGTGTTTTACTGCCTCACATGCCTGGCCACAAAGATGAGAATGTTTAGGAAGGTGATGAAATCTCCTTGTTCATCCTGGAGATGCTGTGGTGCTTCCTGGCAGGAGGGGCTGGGGCTCCCTGCAAACGGTGTGAGGTGACGGGCTCTGACAGATGGGTGTAATACTGGTTCAATAGTTTTCCAAACTAGTGCCTTAATAACCTTCTCTCTGCATCACATTTTCTGAGGATTGGGTTGGTTGATTCCTTTTGGAAGAAGCAAACTCTGTGTGGGGAACTCGGAAGTTATGGAGCAGTTTCACCTGAAGTCACCTGAGATGTTTTGCAGAAGGACGACCTGGTCATGCCCAAACTCTGCCATGAATCCATCACCTTCTTTTCCAGGCTCCCTTCTGGAGCTAATGAGAAAGACATAAAATAATTGTAGTTTCCTCCCTAAGGATAAGTACAAAGCTCAGCACCTGGAGTGGGAATGCCCAGCCTGGGTGAGTGTTTGGAAGCGTCACTGTTACACATTTCTCCCACAGTCTGCTCCTTAAATGAACACTTCCAAAGGGCCCAGCACAATGGATGTCAAATGTAATGAAAGGCTGGGGTGCCAGTTCAAAAAATAAAGTCATAACAACAACAAAACTAATGTGTAATAAGTGTGCCAGTACTTGCATTTGTTATTAAGTAGGTGCTGGGTTTGTGTCCCATTGTGTCACCCTCCTTTGCCCAGAGGGGTGACATTATGTGTTATGTCAGCCAGGGCTGTAAAGCAGAGTCCTCCTGAGATATAAATATATGTATACTTCTTTATATATATGAAATTCCAGTGTAATACACACATGAAAGAATTGTGGTCTATTTCAAGGCTTTTCCTTTCATCTTTTCCGTAGTTTTCTGCCAATTTTCAAAGTGCTCCCAGACCACAGACTGAAGGAAATGATCTGAACCAGGCTGAGCTGCACCTCCTGATGCTCCCTGTGCCATCCCCAGGGCTCCACCTGTCCCCTGACCCCGCAGTGCTCCCTGCCACCTTCCCCATGGCTGCTGATCCTCTGCTTTCCTCTGAAAGCAAAGCAAAAATCCCACCTGAGGAGACAGAGCTGTCGCGAAGCCTGGCACAAATGCACCTCCTGCTGCCTTCAGGATAAAACTGTTTATTCCCATATCTCCCACCCCCTTTAAAGAAACACAGTATTTGTGCTGCACTGGCTCCTGAAACTCCACTGGAAAACAAAGCTGGCATCAAGGGGACAAGGTTTTCACCTGAGTCAGACAGAATTCAATTCCTAAAGAACTCAGTGTAAGTTATGTCTAAATCTTTCACCTTTAAATGGAACAGCAATTGTTGTTTTCCACCTCGTGATTTAAAAATCCACAGTGAAATCAGATGGTCTTTCCATGGATGCACAGATTCTAGGAATCCAGGGAAGTTCTAACCTCACTTCCAGCTCCCACTCTGGAAGCCTGAACTCGCTGGTGTAATTCCAGTTGAATTTCAAGTGGGCAAAGGATGATTGATATGGCCTCAAGTGGTGGAATCAAAAAATCTGGTATAGATTAATAGGAATATTAGTGAAAGCTGGAAAGGAAAACAAGGATTCTTTTCTAATGTGACATGATACTTAAGAACACACATTGTCAGTAACTACAAATGTGTAATGTTTCTTTTATTTTGCTGTACTTCTGACACCATTCTCTTACAATACTCTGCTTATCATCCTCTTGTGAGGTTTATTGTACTTACAAATCATTCCCAGACAGCTTCTTTGCTATCTTTTCATTAAAAAAAAAA